>JAHBCN010008113.1:0-40198 GCA_019359885.1 Listronotus oregonensis
TTGGTTCACCCAAGGAAGTTTAAAGGTGTATGGAAGCCCAATGTATGGCCCATTCATCAAAAAATGTCCAGCCCAGTATGAAAATAACTGTCAGAGTTGGCCCCGCCGATTCTGCGCAAAAAAAAATTAAAATTTTAATTGTTGCCTACTTACCCCTTATAAATCTGTGTAGTTAGGCAACACATTTTTTAGGGCCGTATTAGTTTCGTTGTTTTGCTTTGTGTGATTATTTTTTGTGGTTGCAGAAGTTTTTTTGGATTGATAAAAACCTTCTTATTTTACTGATTAGTTTTTAAATAAATTGTGACTATAATTTTTGTTTATTGTTTGTTACTTATAATATCGTAAAAAAATGCTAGAGGTTGTATGGTTTTATCTTGAAATATAAGGGTAACATCCCCGGGCATTTTTTACTTTAGGTAAGTATTTCTTATATTTAAATTAGGTGCTTCTTATAAGAGTAACGTTAGGTAACCGAATAAATAATAATATATCAATTATGAATTATAGAAAATGAAAATTTCATAGGAAATAGCAGTGAAAAATAAGGCAATCTTAATTATCTTTTAGATAAATACCAAATGTTTTGTATTTGGGGGATTATTAAAAAAATTAGGTTTACATTTAGGTATTTTATTTCATTTAATAATTTAGTACATTTTTTAAAGGATCAAAATTATTAATTACTGGGCAGACAGGCAAATTTAATATATACAGGTCCCTCTAATTGAATAAAAGAAAGTACAATTTTATGTTAAATTCCTTTTTTTTTTTTTTTCTGTATTTGTTTAAAAGAAATTAGATTTTTGGTTTCTTAAACTTACATTATCAACTTTTAAGCTCGACATACTGTAGACACATAATATTTAACGGTTACTGTTACAATGGATACCTAGGTCCAAAGGTTACTAAAAATTTTAACCACTGTTATTCTGTCTCATGAATGTTTGTTATTAGTGAAAAGTATATGCCAAAAAAACAGTTATAAAAATTTTCACTTTTTTATGTACAACCCCAATCTTGGATTAGATTAAACCTTTACACTTCTTCCCCCTTTTTTACCCAAAATTGGTGATAATTCATGAAACTATCATACAATGTTTGAAATTTATTTTTAAAAAATTGTTTTTTATTTATTTCAAAAATTTTTTGGAAAAATACAAAACTCCCAAAAAATGGACCATTTAAATAAAAGGTGAAAAAGGGGCCATCTATTCTTTCCATATTATATCAGATGATATAAAATCCAATATTACACAATAATTTTAAATATTCTATAGAAGTATCGTTTTTTTTTAACCAACAATTTTGTGAAAAAAATTGCACCCTTTCCCCCCTCTGCCGTGCGGAAGTGAAGGAAGAATAGCAGTATAACCTCTTCCTCTCTCGCTCCACGTTTCTGACTGGTCGGCGGTATGTATCCTGCGCTAGTTGATGGACGGAGAATATACCCTTCCCTGCCGATTAATCAGGCATGTGGTGCGAGAGAAAATGTTATACTAATATTCTTCTTCCTCTCTCACATACTTGTTTGCAAGGCCGAGAGGATTGCCTCTAGAAGGTTTCTGCTGGAAGATTACATCAGTCGCCACTTTTTGCGTATATCTACCAAATTTCATTAAAATCCAATAAGCGATTCTTTTAATTTTTCTTTTTAGATTTGTGTTTTTAATGACACTTAAAATTATACAAAAAAAAAACGTTTTTAATAAAAATTTAGTAGGTACTTATACTATACTTACCATAATATCACCATCCAATTTTCTCTTTTTAACACTGGAATGTGTCGGGCCTAACAGATCATCCAGTATAAGTTTCAGTCTACATTCCGGCCCTAAAATGATTTAACAAATTTTTTAGAAAATGGTTAGAGTGCATTTCAAGATTATTAACAAAGATTGATTATTAAAAGTCAAAAAAAATCGGCAGGAGGAAATTTACCACTTTTTTTATATTTCAAATTGTAATCATAGTCTAATTAGGAAATATTTCCCGCAAAAAAATTGTTAAGAAGGCATTAAAAAAAATATGAGATAGCTCATTCGACGCGGGATGCAAACCCCTGAGAAAGGCTTTTTTGAGGATTTCTTCGCCAAAAAAAGGGTGGAATTGTTTTTAAAAAAAAAAACCTCAAAACAAAAATGCCATTTCGATTTTTGATGATCACTCAAAAAACTATTAGACCGGCCTCCCGGCAAAAAACAAAGAGACCGATTTTTTACAGGCTGCCTTTTTGATACGGGTAAATATTTATGACAAGCCAATTTAGATGCACCTATTGTTCCCAACGTGTTACTTCATATATAAACATTAACTTTAATTAGCAAAAAAAGAAGATTCTTAAATCAACTTTTTACAGTCTGCCAATTGTTGAAGCATAAGGCTGGATTGCCAAATCCACAAAAAAGTTGCAGGCAGACGGTTTTCTCCAGTACAAGAGTAAAGCATACTAATGCTAGTTCGCAAAAAAATTGTGTAACTAAAAACACTTTTTTACAGGGGTCCAAGCACAATTTAGACTAATGTGTGCATGATTTTGACGAATTTTCACAAGGCAGACTTTTCTTGATATTTAAAAATTGATGCATAAAAGTTAATTAACAAATGGTTCACAGTATTTCAAAACAATTTTTTACAGTCTGCCTATTGAATAAATATTAACTTTTACAATAAATATTTCATATTAAATTATAACATACTAATTCACAAGTTTTTAAAAATGTAGGCAGACGCAGTTAAACTTGTAGAAAAAACTTATAATGGTTAACAATTTTTTACAGTCTGCCATTGTTTCTAAACAATATTTAGGTAATAAATAAACAAACTATTGAATGGCAGACGATTTGTAAAGGTACTAGTGTCAGTATTATAATAAATTAGTTTTTGTAACACACGGACGATTTTGGAATTAAAAAAAAATATATCTATTTTATTGAACTAACAGAATAAAAATAATAAATCACTTTCCTCTGACACTATTTCTTCATATTCTGCATTAATAAAACAGACCGAAACCTCCCCAAGTCAACGCGATTAAGGTCGGATTATACAATCTATTATATTCTAATAGCCATGTGACTCAGCGGTAGCGTTCAAATTCCAACCCGGGGTTCCGGTTCGATTCTACCCCATACCGTTCTTTTTTTTTAATTTAATAATCTTTAAAATACTTCTCAAATAAATTTAAATATATGTTTATACATATTAATTAAATTATTTTTTTTTTCTTAAAAAAATACATTTTTATTATTATTATACATTTTTTAAATCAAATGTGTGGGGGAATATTTGCAGAATTATTGAGTAAACTTGAAGCTTTTTTGTATGTAAATTTTTGAATATTTTACACACAAAACAGTTACTTTGTTTTTAGATGTTATATAAAAATAATTTGTTAAAATTTTAAATTTGGAAAAAATTGATGTTAAGAAATAAACTTCCAGAACCCCAATTACGTAATGTGCGTGAATTGTAATTACTCAGAAAAACTCAGTATTTTATTCTAAAACTATTATGCGTAAATTTTAATTACACAGAAAAAGCCGGGATTAACTGGGGTAAGCGGCGTTAGGACGCCATGGTCAGGTGATGAAAGATTGACCGGGGTCAGGTAGGGTTATGTGCATCATGATGCATGCAAAGAACATCGTGTGCACCTAACTTTACCTGATCCCATCAATCTTACGTTACCTGCCTACCGCGCGATTCTATAATATTCAAAGTTTCAATTAACGCTAGATGTACCATCATAAATCGTCTGCCATTCAATAGTTTGTTTATTTACTAACCAAACATTGTTGGGATACAATGGCAGACTGTAAAAAATCGTTAAAAGTCATTACTTTTTTTTGCAAATTAAAAATAGTTTTGCAGTTATATGTATACATCGTATTAGGCTGCCATTTGTTTTATTCAATATTGTGAACTGTTAAGTTTATATTTAAATAACTTTTACACTGTAAAAAATTGTTCGAAATACTGTGAAAAATTTGTTAAATAACTTTTATGTATCAATTTTTAAAAATCGGGAAACAGTCTGCCTTGTGAAAATTCGTTAATCTCATGCACACATTAGTCTAAATTGTGCTTGGCAGACTGTAAAAAAGTGTTTTTAGTTACACGATTTTCCTGCGAACTAGCATTAGTATCTTTTACTCTTGTACTGGAGAAAACCGTCTGCCTGCAACTTTTTTGTGGATTTGGCAATCGAGCCTTATGCTTCAATAATTGGCAGACTGTAAAAAGTTGATTTAAGAATGTTCTTTTTTTTTGCTAATAAAAGTTAATGTTTATATATGAAGTAACACGTTGCGGAACTTAATAGGTGCATCTATCTATAGCTTGTGGCTATAAATATCACCCGTATCAAAGGCAGCCTGTCAAAAATCGGTCTCTTTTTTCTGCCGCGAGCGCTCGGTCTATATTTTACGCCCACAAACGGGAGCGTAAAATTGTAATTTACGCCCTGTCGTATAAAAAATATTTTTCGACTTTCACCCTCACCTTTGTCTAAAAGATAATTAACTTGAGCAAGGAGCCAGTGTCTGTACTCCGGCACGCTTTGTAAAACGTTTGTGGCAGTGATTTGAGATTCGATAAAGCTTAAGGTCACACCAGATGGCAGTGTAGAGTCGGTTGGGCGGTACTGGGGCATCAGTCGTTGAAGAGACGCTAACGGCAGGTTATTCGGCACTTTCTTCACCATCGCTACTCCGGATCTGCTCACTGGATCCAGGGGATTCGATAACTGGACCCTGAAAAAAATCCAACATGTTTTATTATTTTTTCCTTAAACCAAAGACAATTATAGTTTTCACTGTAGACGCACAAACCAATGTTAAATTTTTGGTAATAGATTTGGACGCTCGCTTACTCTGTTGCCAAAGCTATAACAATAGTAACAGTAATTAGGAATTATTTTTGTGGAAAATAGACCAATAATATTTTTTTTGCTGAATATTAATAAAATTTTAATTGTGTAAATTTTTACTTTTACAAAATTTAAAAATTTGTCTTAAAATATACCGTTTAGTTGATGGGGTATTTAATTGTCCTTAAAAACCGTGTTAGCTTTGCCTTTATTTATGGATTATACCTGCCGACAACCATAAAACTGCGGATCAGTAGGTATTAAAGGACGGAACATTAGGGACGGGCTCTAATAATAGAAAGATTTATAATTTATTGTTTATTTAGCTAAGTATAATCTTAAAATTACATTAAGAAATTAAATATATGCAAAGTTTTAATAAGTTTATAACTATTTTATCTACAGTATGTCCACGGAAAAGGGGTTGAAGAGAAAAACTTTTTATTTTTGATTTTATCGAAAAAAGCTTTCTTGTAATAAAAAAATTTTTCTCTTCTAGAGTAAGATTGAATGGAAACATTTAACATATTTTATACGCGGTGTTCAGAAAATTGAAAAAACTTAAATGGTACAAGAGTAAAGTGCTTTATTTGAGAAGATATGGAAATAAGTTACTAGGAAAAGTTGTTCAAAATTAAAAAAATAGTCTCTAATACCAATATTTGAAAAAATCGGCCTACTTTTATTTTTTGTGATTAAATTTATTTTAATATCGATTTAAATTTTTAATATCAATTTATTATCAAATTTTTGCTGTTAAGTAAGCGTTTAAAGCTGACGATACTGCGGCTAATGAATTATAAAAGCAAAGTATCAATAAAGCTTGTCACTATCAACGCCTACTAGTACAAAAATTTGGAATTAGTTAATTGATAATAAAATTTTAATCACAAATAAATAAAACTGGGCCGATTTTTTCGAAAATTGGTATTAGAGATTACCTTTACGTTTAAACAACTTTTCAAATAAATGCCATATCTTTGTAAAACCCCTTTACTTTGTAGTTTTAATTTTTCTGAACACCGCGTATAAAATATGTTAAATGTTTTATTCCAATCTTACTCTAAGAAGCAGCAAACATTTTTATTACAAGTAACTTTTCGATAAAATTAAAAATAAAGAAGTTTCCCATTCAACACCTTTCCGTGGAACACCATACGTCCACGGAAAAGGTGTTGAATAGTAAAAAACTTCTTTATTTTTTATTTTATCAAAAAACGCTACTCTTAAAAAAAATTTTGCTACTTCTTAGAGTAAGATTGGGATAAAAACATTTAACAAATTTTATACGCGGTATTCAGAAAATTGAAAAAACTTTAAATGGTTCAAGAGTCAAGTGCATTTATTTGAGAAAATATGGAAATAAGTTACTAGAAAAGTCGTTCAAAACTAAAAGATAGTTCCTAATATCATTTTTCAAAAAAATCGGCCTACTTTTATTAATTTGTGATAAAAATTATTTTAATATTATCTAATTCCAAATTAACAACTCTTTATTGTACTAGTAGTCGTTGATAGTGACAAGTTGTATTGACATTTCGCTTTTATAATTTATTAGCCGCAGAAACGTCAGCTTACTTAACAGCAAAAATTTGATAAAATTAATATTATAAATTTAAATTGGTATTAAAATTAATTTAATCACAAATAAATAAAAGTAGGCCGATTTTTTTGAAAATTGGTATTAGAGACTACCTTTTAATTTTGAACAACTTTTCCTAGTAACTTATTTCCATATCTTCACAAATAAATGCACTTTACTCTTGTACCATTTTAAGTTTTTTCAATTTTCTGAACACCGCGTATAAAATATGTCAAATGTTTCTATTGTTTGGAATATTTTTTAAAAGATAATTTTGAAACCAGTTTTCAAAAAGTTCTGCAGTTGTATCCTCATGATAATCCAAGCTAGAATCCTTAATATTCTTTGCAGACAACAGCAAGCAGTTTAGGACAAATCCGTCTTCTGAACCAGCGCAGCGTGTATTATGGTAATGCGTTTTCCTTTATTTAAAGGTGCTTTCGCCTGACAGTTTTGACTGGAATCAACCCACCCTTTGGATACTGTGTCGTGTGGATCTGTTTTCTAACCTATATCTTTTAATTTCTTGAAGGTAATTAAATCTCCAAGTGCGTAATCTGTGCGATTCCATTACTACTTGTCAGTTGTCTATTTTGCGGTATTTAAATCCCATTTTACAAACAACTCTATGGAGGGTGGCACGGCTAATATTTATATTGGTTTCGTTTTCGTCTAGCTTCTTTTTCAGTTTATCCAAGGTAGAAACAACTCCGCTTTCATAAAGACAATATATTTTCCTTCTTATTAAGTCCTGATCACTATTGTCTATACGGTGAGATTGAAAATCACTACGTTTTTTTCTTTTGTTCAATTCTTCACTAATAATAATATCCCTTATCGATGATATTGGAGTTTTTGTAAGTAGACAGGTTTCGTTTAAAGCTTCTTGTTTAATTGTCCTCTACTGATTAAAGTTTCACACACATTTTTCACAACCTGTTTTGCATCTAATGACAAATGATTTCGACGCGACATAGTTATATTCTCGTAAAACAACTTTTTCGAAACGCACAGTAAAAACGGTTATTCAACACTGCCACTAAAATATTAGCCGAAATATTTATATACCTAATGGTCAATACGCAAGAAATACCTGGCCCCCCTGCCATTATGAAATAATGGGTTTACCCAATAACAATAGGTAATAAAATCGTTAAAGGTTTATTGGAGTATTGTCCATATTGTATTGCGATATACTTTGAGACAGACTATACTAGTTCCGGCCCGTTCAACAATCAATTTTTGTTAGAGAAAGATGGGCGAGTTCGGCGCGGATGGCATGAAAGAGACGAAGATAAAAGATGTTTATCCCAATCTCGATTTGACTGTGGACGGGCCGGGCTTTACTTACTATAAGGCGATAACTTTGTCTACGACTGCCGCAAGTGAACTTTAACTCGTAATTACGACGAAACTAATTTTTTCTGAAAAAAAATATTTGGAAGATGGTTTTTTGATAGGCAGAGGAAGAGATCTGAAGTGTTTTTAGGTCAAAATAAATTTAATGTAAGGAGCCCATTACAAAACCATAAAACTAGAAACAGCAATACTTTTATCTACTTACCAAGTCTGCAAATCGAGGCTGTAGGAGTACGCTCTCCCATCGCTTAAAGTTAAAATAGGTTGAGTTTTCGAAGTCAACGTACAACCACTTACAGTCGCTGCAATAAAAAAAATCAAGTACAACCTACAAATTAAGGAGCGGCTTCGAGAGATGAATTTTTTTCCGAAACTTACCCTTCCACTAAGCAAACTTCGCACAGACACTCGATTGAGAACACACTTGATGTTGGTCAAGTCCCACATATACATAAGACCAGTTTTGGTCAGTACCAGCAAGTATCCGGTTTGGGAGAGACTCAGGCACGAGACTAGGTCTTCTATGAGCAAAGGCGGCAGAGGTCGAGCACCTAGAATGGTTCAGATTAAACAGAATGTCCCAGAATAGGTCGCACTACTATCACTATAGTTTCACAGAGTTGAAAATTATTTACATTTTCGGAAATTGCAGGAAAAATGTTAAACTCATTTTCGGACATCTCAGAAAATGTAAGCAAGTTGGCAACTCACTATTTTTTTCTAATTTACCACTGCTTTTTTAATTTCAAAGATGGTAGTAGTGAAACGATCAAATCTGGAGCCTCCTGTATAGCTGACATTTGCAAAAAATATACTATATTTAAAATAGTTGCCATAGTTACCTGTCTTGATGTCATAGATGTTAACTGTCAAATCTTCACAGCACGCTATGACATACTTTCGATTCGACGCTACTATACGTATTGAAGACCCTGGGAAGTAACAAAAACAAATTAAAATTAGTTAAAAAAGTTAAACGAAACAGATGTTAAATGTCTTTGTTAACTAAAGCAAAATATATGTTATCTACATTGCAGCGTATAGGAATTAAATACGCGTAATTTAAAGGAGCGTTTCCCAACCCGTGGTACGCGTACCACTGGTAGTACGCAAGCGCCAGAGATGGCGCAATATTAAACTAGATACTGCCATGTTGGCCTCCTTAATAACATTTTTAATTTTTTAGTATGAAGTGTAAAGATTTTTTTTGTTTAATAATTGCATGAGAAACGTAATTCTTTACACCTCAGTACCACAAGTAGTTGCCGATATACTCTGTTACCGGCTAAATTAGAACTGAAACCCAGTAGGTGCAAATTAAGGTTTGAATGCTCTGTGTATTGACGATGTATTGACGATTACTAAATGAGAGACTACGAATTAAATAAATATACAAAGTTTATTTACAATGCATTTACAGTTTACTACACTACAATTATCTTGATGTAGACCATAGTATCTGTTCACAAATTTATTAAAGCTTAACTTTACAAAAAATGTGTAAAGAAAGTTACAAATTTTACTCAGAAACATTGACAAAAATTTGCTTTAAATCAGCAAGAAATTTAGTTGACTATCGTTTAAAATCGAAATGTCTTACGGAGTCTATGAAACGCGAATTTATTTACGTTACGACACGATTGAGAATGTTTCTTATAACTATAAAGTTAGAAAAGATAAAATCAAATTTACAAGTCATTGACCGTTTTGAGGACACCGGTATTAATTCTTGACTCACAATCTTATCAATAAGGTTAAATATTACCTTTATTTTCAGCTAATTTCCGGAAAAACTACCATTCACTAGTCACTTTCCTTTTAATTCACTGCTGGCCTTTTCTTAAAACACTTTCACTTGAAGGCCAGTCCTGTCCTTTTCTTTTATCCATTTTACTTTACTTTTGAACCTTACTTACATGTCAAATTGAATTTGACAGAGAAATACTTGAACACTGCCATGAGAATCTGGTATTCTCATCGAGGAATTTAACTAGAATATTTCGGTAATACGAGAACAATTTTCAGATCATGTTTTACAGAAAAAAACTCAAAGTCTTACGCAAGAAATGAACATTCCGGTAATTTTTGGGAAATGCGGAGAGAATTTCAGACACTGCCTATTTGACGAAGCCAGAAGTCTTACTGCTTTGAAATCTGTTGTCGCCTGTTCACCTCCGAGACTCGGCGCGCCGTACCGCCTACGATGCGACCCGTTTTCTTGCGGGCGAAATTTCGAGACCTTATTGGATAAGTCCACCTGCCACGCATTACCGGTTCACGGAAACATGTCGATATGTTAACGTTGCCTAGCGACGGTCGGTTTCCTTTTGTTTCTTAATTTTAGATTAGAAGCGGAGTTCCGAGAATTGAAATGTTTGATTCGATGTGAGGAATTTGTGAAGCGCTGTTGTCACGTTTATTTAGGAGGTTTACTGTTTCATTTTCACATTTTTAATATTTTATTTAAAATTAGAAGGAAAGTTAACTGACTTTGGGCTATTGAAAAATAGCTTCCAAGTTGCAAGAAGTGTTTCTGCAACAATAATGTTAGGTACAATTGAAAGAAGTAGACATAAACATGACATTCCCACCACTAAGTGGTACGCGAAAAGATTACGTCTTGCCAAGTGGTACACCCAGAAAAAAGGATGGGAATCGCTAGTTTAAGATTATTAAAAAGATGGACATCAAACTTTCAGCATATTCACTTTCCAGTTTTTAACTCACTTACCTAAATACGTCTCCCAAAGCGGGTCTTTCTTTTCGGAAGCCTTACACACTTCTATCCTGGATAAAGAACTATTGCTTGTTATCTTATGACAATTATTAGTTATCTAAAATAAAAGAGTAAAATAATAACACGACGTAACCTTAGAAAAATGTGTGTCAAATCGGAAGACAATGTATAATGTACCAAATTGAGTACCTGTATTTTAAGAGCACCAGCGTCTTTAGTAACAGTGGTACCGGCAGTTAACTTTACTGGATCTAGAATGCTTATAAATTTCGTTATGGGCTCGTCCCCCGGAACTTCGACGCACATCAGCTGGTTGATTTCGGTACCGGGTGGTTTGGAAACAACCGTATCGGACTCCTGGAATGTGTGTCTAAAATATCAATATCAGCGCTATAACTTTGGTTCTAATAAATATTTTTAGCTAAAAATTTATATGGATACTCTTGAAATACTTATAAATAAATGATAAAAACTCTAAAGTTCTATCTCTTCATTGGTTCTCACAAAAAAACCCAAAAAATGCATAAAAATCAGACCGTTAAACCAGAGAACCCTCTTAAAAAAATATTTTGGTACTTACATTATAGGCTTTGGTTGACTCAAAGCAACCGGCCTAGCCTGAGGTTCAGTTCTCTTCTCCACGATTATCTGACTTTTAGTGGGAGATGACCTGCTAAATGTATCGGATTGCGAAAAAAATTTTTTTTTTTTTTGGGGGCCATTGAAAATTTTTGTATTTTATTTTTTTTTAAAAATAGTAATTTGGTAATTTCCCCTTTAATTAAGTGCCTATAGTAAATTTAAAAAAATACTTAAAAAAATTTGCATATAATTTAGGGTAAGCGTGAAAAAATTTTTAGAAAGGGAGATCTCTAAGAAATTTTGGAGAAGGATGTCCCTTAATTATACTGGCCTATAATTAACCCTCTTTAACCAAAAATATTTTTTTTCTTAAATAAATATGTGATAAATCGAATTTTGGTGGTGCAAAAGTGACATCGCTAGAAACAAACATCTGTAGCTTCTATTCAGGGCCTCAGATCTCTTTTAAATTAGGTTAATTTTGAAGAGAAAGGATGTGCCTTAATTATACTGGCCTATCATTAACCCTCTTTGACAAAAAATATTTTTTTCTTATATAAATATGTGATAAATCGAATTTTGGTGGTACAAAAAGTGACATCGCTAGAAACAAATATCTGTATCTTTTATTCAGGCCCTCAGATCTCTTTCAAATTAGGTTAATTTTAAAGAGGAAGGATGTCTCTTAATTATACTGGCCTATCATTTACCCTGTTTAACCAAAACAATTTTTTTCTTATATAAATATGTGGTGAATCGAATTTTGATGTTACAAAAAGTGTCATCGCTAGAAACAAAAATCTGTAGCTTCTATTCAGGTCCTCAGAGCTACTTCAAATTGGGTTAGTTTTGAAGAGAAAGGATGTCTTTTAATTATACTAGCCTATCAATAACCCTCTTTAACTAAAAATATTTTTCTTATATAAATATGTGGTGAATCGAATTTTGGTGTTACAAAAAGTGTCACGCTAGAAACCAAAATCTGTAGCTTCTGTTCAGGTCCTCAGAGCTACTTCAAATTAGGTTAGTTTTAAAAGAAAGGATGTCTTTTAATATACTGAGCCTAATCATTAACCCTCTTTTTAACTGAAAATTTTTTTTTCTTATATAAATATGTGGTGAATCGAATTTTGGTGTTACAAAAAGTGTCACGCTAGAAATAAAAATCTGTAGCTTCTGTTCAGGCCCTCAGAGCTACTTCAAATTGGGTTAGTTTTAAAGAGAAAGGATGTCTTTTAATTATACTGGCCTATCATTAACCCTCTTTAACTGAAAATATTTTTTCTTATATAAATATGTGGTGAATCGAATTTTGGTGTTACAAAAAGTGTCATCGTTGAAATAAAAATCTGTAGCTTCTATTCAGGTCCTCAGAGCTACTTCAAATTAGGTTAGTTTTGAAGAGGAAGGATGTCTTTAAATATACTGGCCTATCATTAACCCTCTTTAACTGAAAATATTTTTTTCTTATATAAATATGTGGTAAATCGAATTTTGGTGTTACAAAAAGTGTAATCCCTAGAAATAAAAATATGTAGCTTCTATTCAGGTCCTCAGAGCTACTTCAAATTAGGTTAGTTTTGAAGAGGAAGGATGTCTATTAAATATACTGGCCTATCATTAACCCTCTTTAACTGAAAATATTTTTTTCTTATATAAATATGTGGTGAATCGAATTTTGGTGTTACAAAAAGTGTCATCGCTAGAAATAAAAATCTGTAGCTTCTGTTCAGGCCCTCAGAGCTACTTTAAATTGGGTTAGATTTTTTAAAGTCATTAACCCTTTTAACAAAAATATTTTTCTATATAAATTGTGGTGAATCGAATTTTGGTGTTACAAGTGTCACGTGAAAAAATCTGTATTCTTTCAGGCCTCAGAGCTACTTAAATTGGTTAGTTTTAAAGAAGGATGTCTTTTAATATACTGGCCTCATTAACCCTCTTTAACTGAAAATATTTTTTTCTTATATAAATATGTGGTGAATCGAATTTTGGTGTTACAAAAAGTGTCATCGCTAGAAATAAAAATCTGTAGCTTCTATTCAGGTCCTCAGAGCTACTTCAAATTAGGTTAGTTTTGAAGAGAAAGGATGTCTTTTAATTATACTGGCCTATCATTAACCCTCTTTAACTAAAAATATTTTTTTCTTATATAAATATGTGGTGAATCGAATTTTGGTGTTACAAAAAGTGTCATCGCTAGAAATAAAAATCTGTAGCTTCTATTCAGGCCTCAGACTACTTAAATTAGGTTAGTTTAAGAAGGATGTCTTTAAATATACTGGCCTATCATTAACCCTCTTTAACTAAAATATTTTTTTCTTATATAAATATGTGGTGAATCGAATTTTGGTGTTACAAAAAGTGTCATCCCTAAAATAAAAATATGTAGCTTCTTTCAGGTCCTCAGAGCTCTTTAAATTAGGTTAGTTTTGAAGAGGAAGGATGTCTATTAAATATACTGGCCTATCATTAACCCTCTTTAACTGAAAATATTTTTTTCTTATATAAATATGTGGTGAATCGAATTTTGGTGTTACAAAAAGTGTCATCGCTAGAAATAAAAATATGTAGCTTCTATTCAGGTCCTCAGAGCTACTTTAAATTAGGTTAGTTTTGAAGAGGAAGGATGTCTATTAAATATACTGGCCTATCATTAACCCTCTTTAACTAAAATTTTTTTTTCTTATATAAATATGTGGTGAATCGAATTTTGGTGTTACAAAAGTGTCATCGCTAGAAATAAAAATCTGTAGCTTCTATTCAGGTCCTCAGAGCTACTTCAAATTGGGTTAGTTTTGAAGAGGAAAGGATGTCTTTTAATTATACTGGCCTATCATTAACCCTCTTTAACTAAAAATATTTTTTCTTATATAAATATGTGGTGAATCGAATTTTGGTGTTACAAAAAGTGTCATCGCTAGAAATAAAAATCTGTAGCTTCTGTTCAGGCCCTCAGAGCTACTTCAAATTGGGTTAGTTTTGAAGAGAAAGGATGTCTTTTAATTATACTGGCCTATCATTAACCCTCTTTAACTAAAAATATTTTTTCTTATATAAATATGTGGTGAATCGAATTTTGGTGTTACAAAAGTGTCACGCTAGAAATAAAATCTGTAGCTTCTATTCAGGTCCTCAGAGCTACTTCAAATTGGGTTAGTTTTGAAGAGAAAGGATGTCTTTTAATTATACTGGCCTATCATTAACCCTTTTAACTAAAAATATTTTTTTCCTATATAAATATGTGGTAAATCGAATTTTGGTGTTACAAAAAGTGTCAGCGCTAGAAATCAAAATCTGTAGCTTCTATTCAGGCCTTAGAGCTACTTCAAATTGGGTTAGTTTTGAAGAGAAAGGATGTCTTTTAATTATACTGGCCTATCATTAACCCTCTTTAACTAAAAATATTTTTTTCTTATATAAATATGTGGTGAATCGAATTTTGGTGTTACAAAAAGTGTCATCGCTAGAAATAAAAATCTGTAGCTTCTGTTCAGGCCCTCAGAGCTACTTAAAATAGGGTTAGTTTTAAAGAGAAAGGATGTCTTTTAATTATACTGGCCTATCATTAACCCTCTTTAACTGAAAATATTTTTTTCTTATATAAATATGTGGTGAATCGAATTTTGGTGTTACAAAAAGTGTCATCGCTAGAAACAAAAATCTGTAGCTTCTATTCAGGTCCTCAGAACTACTTCAAATTAGGTTAGTTTTGAAGAGAAAGGATGTCTTTTAATTATACTGGCACGTCATTAACCCGCTTTAACCAAAAATATTTTTTTCTTATATAAATATATGTGGTGTTACAAAAAGGGATGTCGCTAGAAACATAAATCTGTAGGTTCAATTCAGTCACTCGCGGCTAGGTAAATTACATAAATCACAACACTCTAATTTACATATAAGTAAATGACAGACTTACTGTAAGCTATGTATCGAACTATCGTTTGAAGTCGTAGGAACCGTAGTCAACAACATCGGTGTTATCCGTCTTTTACCAGATGGAAGTCTCGTCTCCACCTATTAAAAGAAATATTAAATCACATAACTTTACCCGGTACAAGTTGCAAAATCTTATAAATTTAGTACTTATGAAGTAAAAATATCTTTTTGGCCTCAGTTTTTTTTCACTGCTAAGATTTTTTTAAAAACCTAACCTGCTTATTTACTGGCACCAAAACGCTTTGATTAAGCTTCGGACTCTCATAGCATATATCTTTAGCTTTGGGTGGATCTTTTATTTCCACAGGTTCAACAGTGAGCTCCTTCGACTTTTGATTAATTTCATCCAAAGCACAGAGTAGTTCTGGATCTTCTACAATTTGGGAACTGCTGAAATTCAAACTCCAACTACTCTGAAACGACTTATGGTAGACCCTCTCATAGAGGGCGTTCTAAAAAAAAGAGAAGATTGTCTTCTACACGGATACACAGGGAAATTTCACTTACTTTTTCTTCTAAAGTCAACGGCACGCCGATCTCCTGCTGGTCAAACATCACACAAGCGACCGTGCCGTCCCAGGAACAAGCCAGCAGGAAATCGCCCCTGCTACTCCAGGAAATGTCCAGGACGCTGTCATCGAAAAGATCTTTCACCACCACCAGAGGGCGTTTTAGCGACGTTAACCAAACGCTTATGGATCTATCACGCGAGCCGATAGCTGCACAACAATACTGGGTGGCTTTCTTCGGACTGTCAGGCGACGGTTTTTTTAAAATGTTGGAATTAAAACGCTGAAAAATCAAAATTCTGAGCACTGTCAAAATATGACGGTCAAGAGTCTGTAATCGAACGACAAAACTTATAGGCCAGTAAAATTAGGGCGATTTAGACCCCAACCTCAAACAAATTTGGGACAAGCTGATTTACTTAGGATCTTTTCTATATACCATGGGCTTTATAAAGAAAAAATCCCCATGAATCCGAAGAGGGAACTGGCCCATTCTGGGGTCAAAATACAAAAAAAAGTGGATTTTCTTTAATTAAACTCAAATAACTTTAAAGTGCTTGAGATTTAAAAAAAAATGTATAAAGTCCAAAATTATCTGGCAGACAAAATGCTACAAATCCATTTTTAAATATTAAAATCCGATTAAAACAAAAAAGTTATGATCCTATAAGTAAAGGCTTACCTTTACTTGTATGCTATATGGCCCAATCTGACAATACTGCCCTCCGAGGCGTATGTGCCATGTGGTGGGGCAAAGTAGAAGCACACATTGAATATTTATAATTTCACGATCACATGATGATCACGCTTTCTTAGTTCTCTGTAGTTAGAAAGGGTTAATTCTTATAAGTATTGATAAACTTATTAAGTGGTGGATTTAAACTAAATTAAATTTTGAATTTAACTGCATATTAATCAGGTAAACAAATATTTTATATTTTGAATATTTTTTGTAATTGTTCCTTTCTTGATGTAGATTGTTGTAATGTCAGACACATGTTTGATATGTCAATCGGCATTAGCCGTCGCAGCGACAGTTAAGCTTAGAACAAAAGGAATAACAAAGATCATTGAGTGCAGTAAAGATACAGGGACGGGCTTGAGACAAAACTTACGAATAACAATGAACTTGTACTACATGTTGAATGCAGAAAGAATTATACTCGTGAAACAACTGTGAATTCCGCAGAACATAATAAAAAAGAAAAGTGTTTTTCACAAGAACGAAAAACTAGAAGCAAGTCTGAATTAGTTTTTGACTTTAAACAGTTTTGTTTGTTTTGTAATACGAAACTTAATACAAAGAAAGACATTAACTCAAAAAAGGTACGACAAGTGGAAACGTTACAAATAAAACAAAATATTGAGTCACGATGTTTAGCGAGAAAAGATGAATGGTCAGATGAAGTTTACAGACGAATAAGTACGACAAATGACCTGGTAGCTGCAGAAGCCAAATACCATAAGAACTGTTTTACAAATTTTTTTAGACAAAAATCAGACAAAACTTCTGGTCGCCCTGTTGATGACAGATGTCAACTTGCGTTTAAGCAGGTTTGCGACTATATTGAAAATTCAGATGAATATTGTCAATTTTCATTAATAGAGTTGGAGACAAAGATGCAATATATCAGCGGAAAAGACGAAAACTGGTCCCGAGTGTAAAAGTTGTTGGATTATTTTGGTGAAAAAATTATTATAACAGAAATTCCAGGTAAGGTGGGTGTACTAACTTTTAAGGGAAAAAGTCATCAATTGCTATCAGATAAGTGGTATGAAAGTAGGAAAAGTGATATGGCGGCTGAACGTCTTAGAATTGTGGAGGCTGCAGCTGCTATTGTACCAGAAGATATTAGGGGTTAATGTATGATGTGGAAAAATATCCTTCTAGTGAAAGTATTATGGACGGAGGGGTATTACCAGAGACTCTGTCAAAATTTGTTAATTCTTTACTTTCTAAAGACACATCTGACTGCAAGTCGATTGCTCTACAAAACGTGATTATTTCTAATGTGAGAAAACGTTCGTATATCTCACCAGTACGTTTTGGTTTAGCAGTGCATTTGCACCGAAGATATGGTTCCAGACATCTTTTAGACTTACTTTCTAATCTGGGTTTTGTGAATCTTATACGGAAATATTAAAATTTGAATCATCTGACCATAATAAAATAACTATATCGGAAAATGCTTTTACTCAGTGGGTTTATGACAACGCTGACTTTAATACCAGAACCTTAGATGGTCATAAAACTTTTCATGCCATGGGAGGGTAGTTTGTATATATCCTGCAGAATCTGTTAAAGTAAGCGATAACACTATACGCCCTAAAAAATATTCAGAGGTTCTTAAGAAAGGTGGCGGCTTTGGTTGTATGCCAATTAAAAATTATATTAAACCGCCCCAATCAGGTTTTAAAAGCTTACTTCTTTCAGATTTAAGTGAAATTGTTCAGCCATCCAATTATTTAAATTACTTATTGCATGATACCTTATGGCACGCTGGTCATATTTTTGAGACGCCTGCCTCTCCGTCTTGGAGCGGTTTTATGTCTCTACAAAAATCAGAAAATACAATAATAAAAACACGTATTTTACCGGTTCCATTCATAAACTTAGATCCTAACAATCTTAGTTCTATATATACAGCTATTACATTTTCAATAAATGAATGCAAAAAAATGGCCAAAGTATGTGTATAATCACATTTGACCAGCCTTTGTTTTGGAAGGCATCAGAAATTGTTACCTCAGCACCTGAGGGAAGTGATCTTTCTAAAGTACTCATCAGGCTTGGTGGGTTTCATACTTTAATTTCTTTTTTGGTTGTATAGGGTATTTTATGAATGGAAGCGGAATTGAAGAGGTCTGAGCCACAACATATGCCAAAAATAGTATTGTCCACATGATGAGTGGTCATTCATATGCTCGTGCGTTAAGAGCGCATATTTTAACATATTTAGCATTAAAGGTACTCGTAAGCAAAAACATTGATTTTGAAAATAGCAGAGATGGGGAAATTTTAATAGAAAGTTTAGCTCACTTTTCGTTTGATTTCTGCCTTTAACAAATAAAATTCGGAAAAAAATATGGAAAAATTTGACGCTTTAGCATCTGCTGGTTAAACAGCAAACTCTGGTTACAGTACTATAAATTAGTAGAATTGGCATTAATGTTTATTAGATCCGAAAGGCTAGGAGATATCTCTTTGCAGATGTATTGTTGTAAAGAAATACTTCCATTCAGCTGTTCATTTACCATATGCCATAGTCTCTTCACTTTTACCTACAAAATATTTTAAAGTTGTACACAAATTTGAATGAAGTAATGCCCCTTCACGAACACACAAAATTCTTTTCGGAAGGCGCATTTACCATCAGACGTACGGACAAGCTGTGGTGTGGTACATGGTCGGACATGATAATTGAGCAGGAGCTCATGCGCTCTATTAAAACTGTCGGTGGTCTAACGCAGGGCAGAGGACTTACAGATAATGCATTTGCAAAATGGATATCTTCTATGCCACAGTGTTCATTAATCAGTGATTGCTTGGAGAAGTTTTCTGGTGTCACGCCAACCTTTTCTGAACAACACAAGGAACTCAGAGATTCAAGAATTAATAGGGATAAAAGTGACATGACAAAAATTCTAGATTGGTTCTCTGATCATTCTCCATTTGATGTGAATAAAAAACAGTTAATTTCCTTGTCTTCCGGTCTTCTTTCCACAAGCAATATAAACTGTCATAAAGCTTATGAGGTTGGTTGTAAATTATTAGAAAGCAACGTCGGAAAAGCTTTCGCTGATTTAAAGTTGAAACGAAATGACCGAGTTTTATCAATGGCACACATGAATAAAAATGTTAAAATAGGAAACAATCAATCTACGGTTAACCCTGTACAACTATTTAGTAGAATAATTTGTGTAGCAAAAAGCCAAGAAGACCGGAAAGAGTGTTTTAAATATGAGCTTTCGCAATATCCCTGTTCATTTTTTGGTGAAATATTTTAGGGCAAAAATATAAAATCCTTGTTTTTAGAATATTTTGATAAAAAATTGGCCCCTTTTAGTGTCTTGCCCGAAGGTAAAATATTTTTGTTATAGAAGAAGAATTTTTACTAAGAAAAGTTGTGTGGCAGGCTAGGCTTAATTTATAGATATCATATTGCAATATGTCAAGTATGTACAATATCATTTTGGAAACGATTGTACCGTCATCTTTGATGGGTACTCTAAAGAAAATTTTTCTACAAAATTTGGAGAGCACCTTCGAAGACTTAAATATTCTGCTGGTCAAGAAGTAAATTTTAATTTGGAAACCCTAGTTAATATAAGTCAAAATAATTTTTTAACAGTGTCTTCAAATAAAGATAAATTAATAGGCTTTTTAACTAAAGAACTAGTCAATGCTGGTATTTCAGTTTTAAAAGCCGACAGCGATGCAGATTATCTTATTGCGAACACTGCCACAACCTATAGCGCGGACGTAGAATCGGCTGTCATTGTAGTGGGTCAAGATACAGATTTAATGGTTCTACTCATTGACCAATGTAGTACAGACAATGTTTATATGCTTAGACCTGGTGCAGCAGGAAAATCAAATAGGATAACAAATATATACGAATTAAAACGTAAGTTAAATAAATCAGTCGTTTCCAATATTTTGTTCCTTCACGCAATGTCCGGTTGTGACACGACATCTGCGTTTTATAAGAAAGGAAAAAAAACCGCACTCTCTGTTTTGGAAAAGGAAAAAGTCCTCTCTAGTGAACTCCAAATATTCAAAAGTGAATTACCAGAGCATGAAAAGTTATTGGAAGTTGGTGAAAAATTTATATTAAAGTGGTATGGTAGTATTAAAAGTAAAAACTTAAATGAGTACAGATTTCTGAAGTATAATCAGGTAATTGCTAGACAAAACTTATTTAGCAACTTTGAGTTATCGACACTACCACCAACTACTGAAGCAGCACAGCTTCACATTAAAAGGGTTTATTTGCAGGTTCAAATGTGGCGTGGAAAACAGTTGATTCCGGAAGACTGGGGTTGGGTAAAAGTAAGGGGTTGTTTGGAACCACAAAAAATTTAAAAGACATAGCTCCAGATTTTATATTAAAATTTTTGTTTTGCGGATGCAAATTTGGCTGCTCAAAAAGTTGTAGCTGCAAAAAAATTAATATTAAATGCCCCAAAAGTTGCAGTGTTTGTGTAGGGCAGTATTGCGACAATGCAATGGATGTGTTTTTAGCCGAGGAAGAATGTTAATCCCCTATTATTTTTTTTTTCCCTTTTTCAATTTTTTGTTTGTTGTGTAAGCACTAATTTAAAATTGGGTTTAAATGAATCAGTATTGACTTTATAAATAAGGCTGTATCAAAAAACTATCTGGCTATTATTTTCTACCAAGATCTCCGAATATATATGTATTTTTTTGAGAATATTCTAATATTTTGTAAGTTTGGACATCTGTTTCTATAGTTTTCCACCCTGTAGGTACTTCGTTTTAATTTTCGATGGAATTTAGTTTAAAAAATAAAAGGTCTCTTGTCATTTTTCCGAAAAACGTTGAAAAAAAAAAATATACAGGAAAACGCAAAATTGCCCCTTTTGGGGGGTTTGGGTATTTTCCCCGTCGCAGGTATGGGGATTTTTATATACATATTAAACACCTTTTCTTTAGTAGCATAATGCAGAAATTAGCTTGTCCCAAATTAGTTTGAGGTTGACCCCCAATTTTACTGGCCTAATAGTAATGTAACATAAAGCTGTTAGTGGACACTGTCAACAATAATTTATTTTTTAAGAGGGTCCGTTTACGATTTAATTCCGACATACCTTAGAACATGTGTGGTCGCCGAACAGTCTTGAAAGGGATCGGTTACGACTTCTTGTTGAGCCCAGTCCGATGTGCGCCATATTCTCAACGATTTGTCGTCAGACTGGCTTGCCAAATATTTGCCCACAGGATCCCAAGTAACTCCCTAAAAGATTTATGTTTACTTCAAGATCCAATCGATTCGAAATTAAGGTAGTTCACTCGTAAAACGGCTTTTCTTAAGAATTAAATAACACTGAAATATAGAGTTAATAAAAGTGTCTTTAATCTAATTGAAAAAAAAAAATAAAGAGCTGAAGTAGGCAATAAAAAAAATTACTGTATTACATAAGACTCACTAACCTTCACCATACCAGTGTGGTTTTTTAAAACGGCCACTTTATCCGGGAATTTCTGTGCATTCCAAATTATCACAGTGTTGTCTACACTGCCAGAAGCTAACCTGTATAATAATAGCAATATTAATAATAATAATAATAATCACCCTGTAATGATAAGATTTAGAAAAAGTATATAGGCAACCATTATTTATCACAAAATTAATAAAAATTGCAAAAAAACAAAAATTTTAGTAATTTTTTTTTATTATTTTCACCTAGAAAAAATCGTAAAATATGGATTTTTTTCAATATAACTCGAAAACTATTGGTTTTAGGAAAAAAGGTTACATAACTAAAATTAATAGTCTAATAATATCACGTAATTTTTGCTTAACAAAATTTTTTGTAGCTCTCTTATTTTTTGAAATAATTTAAAATAAAAACGCAAAATCTCAAAAACTGGAAGAACTCCAAAAAAATTTATAGAACAAAAAATGTGTGGTTCTTTAAAAGAAGAAGAAAGAGATCTGATGTATTTTGAAATCAAAATCATTTTTATACAAGGGGCCCATAAAAGTTTAAGACGATTATTGATAGATTAATGCATTAAAGAACATTTTTACTCCTAATATTTTTTCAGTAACTTACCATCCGTCATGAGGAGCCCACGCCAAATCCAAAACATCCCCGTTGTGCGAATTTAAAGTGTGGATGCATTTCCAGGTTTCAATGTTGACTTTATTGCTGCCGAAAATCGACGAATTACCTTCGCTGGTCAACCTCCAGATCATCACGAAGTTTATCGTCACTGCCGGAGGCCAAAAAATGGCCGCTGTTACTCCAGCGGACAACATTTACACAAGCTAAAAAAAAATATCTCGTTTTTGTTATGTTTTTGGTTGGGCGCAATAACCACTCATGCATAAACTCGGTAACATCATTATCGTCTTTTTCAGCGATCCCACAAAATAGAAATAACATGGTGATAAATCTGGACGAAAAGGTGGACAAGAAAGAACATCCCAATGGCTTTTTTCGAAGATATTGGACTCATACAACAACGTCAATGCTACCTACCTAAAATTTCTGTGACGTTTTAGGGATGGAAATGCTTCATTTGGCAAAAATAAGGTTATTTATTAAATCATTGTTGCAGCATGTTGAATAAACACCTGAGTTTTTAATATGATGGCTTAAAACATGCAACAAATTTATTCATATTTAAAAATTATGTCAGACGTTCTATAGCTATGTTTAGTACCTAAATGATTGTCCATCTGGCACAGCATTTTTGGAATTTTCGGATCCGATTCATCGTTTTCATTTATTACTGGGTTGACGTTCCAAATAACGATCCGGCCCCCCGAACCCCCCTGACCGCCTGTTGCGAATCTGTTTCCTTTAGGGTGAACATCAACGGAGAATATTGGTTTATTATCTAAAATAAAAAAAAATATTGATGCTATTAGCCGTTACTATGTGGTAATTAATCATCATGAAGAACACTGATAAATTAAACTACTATGTTTTTTTACCACTAAAATATATTCACAATTATTGTTACTGCAGTTTCAACTCAAGTCATTTTCAAACAAAAATCTTTTTCAGACTAAAGTATCAATACAAAAAAAGGTGAATTCCTCTAACCTCTAAGTGGTAAATATATTCTTAGGAAGCGGCGGAGCAATTAACAGTTTATTATGGTTTGGCGACAGTAAATAGCGGGGAAAATACAAGTTCGGTTTGGTCATTAAGCAGATGTACATTATTATTTTTATTGCCTTTGTATATTTCTAGGGATTCCAGATAGTTTAATTTATGGCCCTTGGTTGAATAGTGTAATATTTCTATATTATTTAAATTAGGGAATTTGTGTTTTTGTTCTAAACAATGATTAGCAAAAGTAGAGTCTGTTTTTTGTAGTCTGTATGATCTAAAATGTTCTAAATAGCGAGTTTTTATGCTCCTACCGCATTGTCCTATCTATATAAAGTCCTATATATTTGTCCTATTTAAAGTTTATAGAAAACCAACATTTACAGGTATTACTATCCCCAATGACAATCACTTTTGGTACAGATATGTTGACGATGTTCTCGCATGCTTTAAAGGTACAAACAGACAACTTCAGAATTTCTTACATTATATTAACAGTGTTCACCCAAAAATTCAATTCACTTTAGAAAAAGAAGACAACAATGAAATAAATTTCTTAGATCTAACCATATCCCACGTAAATAATCAGTGCACTTTTAAAGTTTATCGAAAACCAACATTTACAGGTATTACTATCCCCAATGACTCTTTCCACCCTATCCAACATAAACTCGCTGCATACAATTCAATGATACATAGAGCACTCTCTTTGCCTCTCTCTGAAGAAGAGCTACAGAGAGAACTTTGTACCATTGAAAATATTGCACAATCAAATAAATTCTCCAAACAAACCATAAAGAAATTAATAACCAAAAAACAAAAACGCTTAGCATTTCAATTAATCTATCCAAAAATTAAAGATCAAGAAAATAACCTATAAAAAATATGTATCCTTATCGTATTGCGGCACCCTATCAGAAACACAACACTCTATCCAAACACAATATTAAAGTTGCTTTTAAATCTCAGAACAATATATCGAATATTATTTATAACGCTAAAGATAAAACCAACAAATTTAATAAATCAGGAGTTTATAAGTTGAAACGTTCAGGATTGTGATAACTTTTATATAGGACAAAGCGGTAGGCTAAAAACCGCTATTTAGAACATTTTGATCATATGACTAAAAAACAGACTCTACTTTTGCTAATCATTGTTTAGAACAAAAACACAATTTCCCTAATTTAAATAATATAGAAATATTACACTATTCAACCAAGACATAAATTAAACTATCTGGAATCCCTAGAAATATACAAAGGCAATAAAAATAATAGTACATCTGCTTCAGGATGTGATAACTTTTATATAGGACAAAGCGGTAGGAGCAAAAAAACTCGCTATTTAGAACATTTTAGATCATATAGACTAAAAAAAACAGACTCTACTTTTGCTAATCATCGTTTAGAAAAAAAACACAAATTCCCAAATTTTAAAATAATATAGAAATATTACACTATTCAACCAAGGGCCATAAATTAAACTATCTGGAATCCCTAGAAATATACAAAGGCAATAAAAATAATAATGTACATCTGCTTAATGACCAAACCGAACTTGTATTTTCCCCGCTATTTACTGTCGCCAAACCATAATAAACTGTTAATTGCTCCGCCGCTTCCTAAGAATATATTTACCACTTAGAGGTATAAATTCACCTTATTTTTGTATTGATACTTTAGTCTGAAAAAGATTTTTGTTTGAAAATGACTCTGTGAGTTGAAACTGCAGTAACAATAATTGTGAATATATTTTAGTGGTAAAAAAAAACATAGTAGTTTTATTTATCAGTGTTCTTCAAAAAAAATATATTTTGTAAACTGCTGTCAATGGGTTAGTACCTGGAAATGTGGAAAATTTATAAACAGAAAAAGGCTTTTTGTGTTCTTTAAATTATGTCAGGTATCGGTAGATAAAAGAAAGTTTTTACTTTTGGGTGTTGCAACACTTGGTTGTTATTTAGCTCTTTATTTATGGAAAAATCGGTAATTGTTTAGATATGGGGATCCACCTATTTTTTCGGTTTTTATTTTGAAAATAAAAATGGTTATTTTTCAAGTTTTTAATTAAAATTTTTAAGACATCGACTTTCCGAGTATGAAACTATTTTTTTCTTTAAAAGCATGAAAAAACACAATTTAAAAAAAGTTAAGATATCGTGGTTTTTTTTTAGTTTTTAAACTGAAAAATCTCATCAAAACATTGATTTTTTGTAATTTTTTATTATATTTTTTCATAAATAAGTTTAAAGTTTCAATTTGGGCCAGTTTATTATATTTATAATAAGTCCAAATATGCATCTTTATTTACATCTACTATGAATAGGTAAAAAAATCAGAATGGCAAGTCCCAAAAAAACCTTCAAACTTGCTATTTTTATTGAATTTTTGCCATTTTACACTTTTTTTTTTCTTTTATTTTAAAAAATTTTATGATGTGCTTTGTTTACCAACTTAATTTTTTTATCCTTAATTTACAGTTAATAAGCCTATAAACTAGCATTTGTTTATTTTGGTGTGTTAAGCACATCACGAAGTTTTTTAAAATTAAAGATTAAAAATTCAATTAAAAATAGCAAATTTAATTTTTTTTTTTTTTAGTTATTATTTCTTTTTATATTACATATATTAATAATAATTCACTACATACAAAATAACAATATTCTAAAATTAAATAAATAACTTAATCTATATTTAAAAATTATAAACTTCATCAAGTCCTAGGTCTTCCTGGATTGTTCCTAGTACCGATGCTGCATTACCCGTTGCACAGCTAAACCAATTCTTTGGATAATGAAACTTGAGATTTTTTGCATTGTATTTTTTTCAAATTTCATTAATAAAACCCTTAGCTCATCACCTAAGGACCAAAAGTTTCAACAGCAAAAGGATGAAGATAAAGCGATCTTCAAGCTCTTTATATTTTAAATGTTTTTTTTTCTCGGCAAGACGAGCAGGGACACCTAATAAATTATAAGTTTTATCCAGATGGGATTTGGCAAGTGTATTGCTGCAAGTAGCGTCCCAAAGTAATTGTTTTCCATATTTCTAGAAAATTAAGGTCATTCCATCTACATGTTTTCCATCGCTTCTGCAAACACCAAAAGGCTCTAACACAGAGGGATTTTTAGCTAAAATGAGAGTTGTCTTGATAATGTTATTTATCTGACTGTCTCTAGAAGAACGCCCTGCGCTTTTTTGCAGCTTAACCCATGTGGCCATAAATATCAGCATTTTCGCCGCAAACGCAGGTGTGCTCTCCAACACAGGCAGACCAAGTCTGAGAGCATGGAAATATGGAATGTTTTGTTATCTAACAAATTTCCCAAGGACGAAGATGGAAGTGCGTTAATCCAAGCATTACTTTCAGGGCCTGAAGAGCAAGTAGACGTGCCTTATCTTCACTTGTCTGGCACATGTTTGTAATATATTTGTGACAAGCTTGGCAAATTAAAAGTCAAAATATTTCTGTTTTTTTGGTAATTCTTGTGGTTGATTTTGAAGATTGCAAACAGATAACCATCTTACAAAACAATTGCTAAAATCATTATCTACTGTCGCAAGAATATAGGAAGGTAAAATTTTGGAAAGTAAACCTGACAGTCATTGATTGAACCTAAAAAGGCAGAAATAGACAGGGTGGATGTATCTCTTATTCCAAGACCTCCAAATTTTACTGGAAGAGTGCTTTGTAACCAAGAATTTAATTTAATATCACAATTTGTTATGTCTTGAACTAAACTTTGTAATACATTATAAAATTACAAAGTATTTCTGGAGATTTCCAACAAGGTGAACATCTTAACAAATAAGACATTCGAGGTATGGCAAAGGAATATTTTATAAATAATAGGAAATATGTAGGTCTATAAATTTTAATTTGGTACTAAGAGATTTTAAAAATTCTGTCTTTTTATTAATTGAGTATTCAATTTCATTTGACGAAAAAGCACTTCCTAATAAATTAAAATTTGAAATGGGAATTACTGACAGATTAGGAACAACACTTAAAAAATTTGATAGTATATTGGAATGATCTTTAGATAAAACAGTTAATTCACACTTATCAAAATTTAAATTTAAACCCAAATCTTTACTTCCTCTGATTATTTTATGAAAATTATCTAAAACCGATTTTGGGTTTCCAGCAAGTGTACCTCAAGATACTAAAGATTTATTTCTGTATTTAATGATAAAATAAGTGGATGAATTGCTAAACTAAAAGAGCTGGTCCAAGAGGATCTCCTTGTTGGACACCTCTTTGAGAAAAATATGTTGATCACCGTAAGAAAGTAAACTCGGATTATCATAACATTGGGCTATAAATGGTAAAAATTCTGGGAGATATTCGCTTACTCGTGATAAAATTGTTTTTCTATTAACCATATTAAAAGCGTTTTGATAATCTATTTTTAAAATAACTTTATCTGATTCGTGAGGATAAAGAAGAAAACGACGTATTGCATGTATTGCTGCTTCTGCTCCGCATTTTGTTCCAAAGCCAAGTTGATATGGGCGAAAAGGTTTCCTAGCTTTTCATAAATACAGAGCAAATTACCTTAGAAGCTAAACGTCGGAAACATATTCCTACTGCTATTGGTCGAATACCTCCATCTTTTTTATTAAAGCACATAGGTTTGCTCCATAAAAAAATTTACAAATATCTTTTGGAACTGAACCTTGAAATAAATGAGTTATAAAAGACTTAATTGACGACAGTAATTTAAAAGAATGGTTACCATGCTGTCACTTACCAAGTCCTTAAGATGTCTTGGTCTTAATGAATCTATACCACCAGAAGACCCAGGACAAATGAAGAAATAGCACTTTAATTTCATTTTCAGATAAATTAAAATTAAAATCAATATTTTTAAAGGAATAATCGACATCATTATCTTGTTCGATACTGGATGTTTCTTTTTCAGTTTTTCAAAGGTCTCTTCATTTCTAGGTGCATAGTATCATCTGAAGTGAGAATTCGATTGCATTTCTGATATCTCCATCTGCAATTTTGGCTTTGATTTTCTTTTAAAGGTACTTATTCTCATCAAACTTGTTGGAATCTTTCTTCTTTGATGGTTTTTTAGATGTAACTGATATTTTTATATATAATTCAAGAAGATCAAATTTAAAGGTTTTTTTTGGTACTTGCCATTTTTTTACCAATTTATCGTAGATGTAAATAAAGATAATTGGACTTATTATAAATATAATTAAATTGCCAAAATTGAAACTTTGAATTTTCACAAATATGGTGGGCGACAAAAAGGCCAAATTTTAACCACCTTCTTTTAAAATATTTCTTGTATGTCTACAACAGCTCTAATATTCAATATGCCTTCCTTAAATAGTTATAGTAGGGATCACTGACCAGCTTAACTTGTAGTTTTATACTGTAACTTATACTTATACGTATAATAGTCTCCATATATGGAGACTATTATAAATTTAATCAAATTTTAAAACTAAGTGAGCACCTATGAATTTAACTGAATATTAAATAAATATATGCTTCCCAGCTCTGCCTTCAAATTTAAAGATAAAATTAAGTTTTCTACTAAGTAGGAAAAAAAACAGGAGTATAAATGAGAATAAAGCCCAAAAGGAATTTGCATAAATAGCCAATTATCCTTTTTGGGTTGTGTTACCTTCATGGTTAATCCAGGCAGGTTTGAAAAAGATCATTTTAATGCAGCAAAACAGACAAAACCACTAAAATATCGCACTTGTGCACTTATAACAACAGAAACATTGCAAAAATATTATAATTGTTTATTTTTTTTTTCGAGGCGGTGGGAAAAAGGTTAGTTTTCCTATCCCTTATTCCCTCTTCTTTTAATTAATATGGATGGTCTTTTGTGCTTATCTTTCAAGTGAGTGAGGTAGGGTCGTATTGCAACTAAAAGAAGAAGAACTCGAAAGTTGATCAAGCAACGCGATCCAAAGGGCTTTCCTAAAGCTGTGATAGAGGTAGAGATCATCTTCATCAAATACACACTTTTGCTCTTCTAAAGCAATCGATATATAGGTTCTTTGTTATTTCCAGCATAGCAACAATGGGGATCGTCTTAAAGACTTCGAATAGTATTTTCAAACACTTTGAGAGTAGTATCATATGGTATTTTAACCCAGAATATGTGGTATATGCCTTGGCTACAGCTAACATTCAAAAGAAGTACCTTGTAATCCTGAAAAGTGCCTAAAAATTTAAAACAATAGAGTAGTTGATGATTTAGGTAATTTTTACACTCACTTTTATGCAATGTAATTAAACGGGACTTGTCTTATTCGATTCTCAATAAAGCGATGAATGGAGATCATGAATACATAAGTTTACAAAGGAATTAAAACCACTGGGTAGCCAATTATACAATGGAATTAACTTTAGTGATAACCAATGGTCAGTCATGTAATATTCTTTAATATGTAGCCATTGTTTACTGTCCTGGGACCCAGAAAAGGATTTCTAAGCAAAATCTTCTATATAGTTACAAATTAGATTATCTGACCATTATTTCATTCGAGCATACACCTACTAGAGGCAGCCTTGCTGCTCGGCCGTGCAAAGAAATGTGCGAGAGGAAAAGAAGAATAACAGTAAAACCGTTTTCTTTTATTTCACGGTGCCTGATTGGTAGGCGGGGAGAGATACGTATCCCGCCCACCATTCAGCACGCAAAGCAGCGACCAATCAGTTATATTGAGCGAGAGAAAAAGGTTACACTGCTTTTCTTCTTTCCCTCTCACACATTTGTTTGCATGACCAAGCGGCAAGCCTACTTCTAGCAGGTATATGCTCTAAGATTACTTCTTTTTTCGATATTATACAAATAAGAATTGTTACGCCACTGGTAACTTTAAAGTGTTATTTTAATGTTTTGCCGCATGCGCCGGTTCAGCGAATTCCTGCTATCGCTGCTGGGGATTATGTTGTAGCTTATCACTTTAATTCTAGCCTTATATTTTAAGATTTGGCAACGCCTACACACCAAATTAGCACCAAAACAAGTATCTAGATAATAAAAAAACCTTATCTTCTAAGAATTTAATACAAATAGAAGATAACATTTGACATTAGAGGTTCATTCCATATTCCATAGTCTAAAAAAATAGTCTCTTAAGAAACACATAAATAGGTTACTTTCACAAGTAGTGTACAGCGTAAGAAGGCCCAAGAAACACTTTAAAAATACCGCTGCTAATCCTGCTAATTGCATAACTGCAGCAGTGTTATTTAAGCCGGTCTGTGCGCATAGTGTAAACTTGTGTGAATATTTTGACAGGAATATCGGATGCAGGAAATCGCAGGTTTAGGAAAAGTGAATTAACAATCGCGTTACGAAAAAACCTGTGATCTGATTGGTTACATCTTTAAACAATTTTACAATCTAAAAAATTAAGCCAATAGGAAATGTCGCAGCATAAATTTTTATCTAGCTTCGAACACTTAGCAGGAACGATAATGAGACGTAACTTCACGTCAGTCCGTCAAATCCAGTCGGTGGGTGATTTTCGTGATTTTCTTTTGTTTTCGCGGACGAAACGAAACGGGTTTTTAAAAAGAAAAATGTCTTCTCATCAACCCCCTTTTTTTTAAAAATTTAAAAAACCTTTTTTTCCGATTTTTAATTAAAGTTTTTTAAAAAATTTTTTTTTTTTTTTTTTAAAAAAATTTTTAAAAATTTTTTTTCCAAAAATTTTTTTTCCCCCAAAACCTTTTTTTTTTTTCCCCCTTTTTTTTTTGGGAAAAAAAAGGGGGGGGTTTTTTTTTTTTAAAAAAAAAAAAGGGGGGAAAAAAAAATTTTTTTTTTAAAAAAAAAAAAATTTTTTTTTAAAAAAAAAATTTTTTTTTTTTAAAAAAAATTTTTTAAAAAAAAAAAAAAAAAGGGGGAAAAACCCCCTTTTTTTTTTTAAAAAAAAAGGGAAAAAAATTTTTTTTTTTTTTTTTTAAAATTTTCCCCGGCCCCCCCCCAAAAATTTTTTAAAATGGGGGGGTTTTTTTAAAATTTTAAAAAAAATTTTTTTTTCCTTTTTCCCCAAAAACCCCCTTATAAAATTTGGGGGTTGAAAAAAAAAAAAAAAATTTTTTTTAAAAATTTTAATTTAAAAAAAAATTTTTTTAACCGGGGTTTTTTTTTGAAAATTTTTTTTTAAACCTTTGGAAAAAAAAAAAACCCCTTTTTTTTTTAAAAAAAAAGGGGAAATTTTTTTTTCCCAAAAACCCCCTTTTTTTTTAAAAAATTTAAAAAAGGGTTTTAAAAAAAAATTTTTTTTTTAAAAATTTTAAAAAAATTTTTAAAAAAAAAAAAAAATTTTTTTTTTAAAAAAAAGGGTTTTTAAAAATTTTTTTTTAAAAAATTAAAAAAAAAAAAAAAAATTTTTTAAAAATTTTTTAAATTTTTTTTTTTAAAAAAAAAAAGGCCCCAAAAAAAATTTCCCCCCCTTTTTTCCCCCCAAAAAAAAAAAAGGGGGAAAAAAGGGGGCCCAAAAAACCCAAAAATTTTTTTTTTTGGGGTTTTTTTTTTTTTTAAAAAAAAAAAAAAAAAAAAAAAATTTTTTTTTTAAAAAAAATTTTTAAAAAATTTTTTGGGGGGGTTTTTTAAAACCCCCTTTTTTTTAAATTTTCCCCCCTTTTTTTAAAAAAAAATTTTAAAATTTTAAAAAATTAAAAATTTTTTAAAAAAAAAAAATTTTTTTTTTTTTTAAAAAAAAAAAAAAAAAATTTTTTTTTTTTTTCCCCAAAAAAAAATTTTGGAAAAAACCCAAAAAAAAAAAAAAATTTTTTTTTTTTTTTTTTTTAAAAAAAAAAAGGAAAAATTTTTTTATTTTTTTAAAAAAAATTTTTTTAAAAAAAATTTTTTTTTTTTAAAAATTTTTTTTTTTTTTTTAAAAAAAAAAAAATTTTTTTTTTCCAAATCATTGTAAAAAAAAAACCTTTTTTTAAAATTTTTAAAAAAAATTTTTTTTAAAAAAAAAATTTTAAATTTTAACACCTTTTTTAAAAAATTTTTTAAACCCAAAAAAAACCCCTTTAAAAAAAAAACCCCCGGGTAAATTAAAAAAAAAAAAATTTTTTTTTCCAAAAAAAAAAAAACCCCAAAAAATTTTTTTTTTGGGGGGGTTTTTTTGGGGGGGCCCCCCCAAAAAGGGAAAGGTAAAAAAAAGGGGGGGAAAAACCCCCAAAAAAAAACCCCCCCAAAAAAAAAATTCCCCCTTTTCCCCCAAAAATTAAAAAATTTTTAAATTGGGTTTTTTAAAAAAATTTTGGGGGCCCCCTTTTTTTTGGGGGGGCCGGGGGGTTTTTTTTAAAAATTTTTTTTTTTTTTTTTTTTAAAAATTTTTTTTTAAAAAAAATTTTTTTTTTTAAAAAAAAAAAGGGGTTTTGGGGGTTTTGTTTTTAAAAAAAAATTTTTCCCCCTTTTTTTTTTTAAAATTTTTTTTTTAAAAATTTAAAACCTTTTTAAAGGTAAAAGGAAAAAAAATAAAATAAAATTTAAAAAAAAAAAAAATTTTTAAAAAATTTAAAAAAACAGGAAATTTTAAAATTTCTTTTTAGATGATTTCCCAATGTTTGTGTATTTCTGGGGTTTTAAAAAAAAAAGGTTTTTTTTGGTTTTTTTATTTAAAAATTTTTCATTTTTTCAAAAATTTAAAAAAATTTTCCCCCAAAAAAAAACCAACCTTTTTTTAAAATTTTAAAAAAATTTTTTCCCCCTTTTTTTTGAAAAAAATTCTTGATTTTTACCCCCAAATTCACAAAATTTCACCCAAACCCAAAAATTTTTTATGTTTATTTTACCCCTTTTTTTTCATTTTTTTTTTTTAACCCAAAAATTTGCTGCCTTTGAATTTAAAAAAACCAAAAATTTAAGGGAAAAAAAAAATTAAAAAAAAAAAAATTTTAAATTTTAAAAAAAGGGGTTTATTTTATCTTTTCCCTTTATTTAAAATCAAAAATTTTAAAAAAAAAAAGGGGGGAAATATAGTAAAAAAATTTTTTTTAACCCTTTTATGGGAAGACTGAAACAAAATTTTCCAAAAAAAATATTTTTTAAATTTGTAATCAGCCCCCCAAAAAACCCCCGGGGTATCCCAAATTTTGGGTTTTAAAATCGGAGGGGAAAAAATTTTGTTTGTTTAAAAAAAAATTGATTTTGGTTTCTTAATCTTCCCCTTATCAACTTTTGTTTTGACATCTGTACACACATAATATTTAAGGGGGTACTGAAATGGATACCCGGGGGCCAAAAAAAACCACGTTATTTTTTCCCATGAATTTTTGGGGTTTTAGTAAAAAATAAAGCCTAAAAAGTTTTTAAAAAAATTTTTACTTTTTAATGAAAAAACCCGAATCTTGGGAAAATTTGATTAAACTCATTTACATTATTTTTCCCCTTTTTTTAAAACAAAAAGGGAAAAACATAAAACCAAAAAACATACAATGTTTGAAATTTAAAAAATGGGTTTTTAAAAATTTTTTAAAGATTTTTGGAAAAAAAAAAAAATTCCCAAAAAAAATTTTTAACCCTTTTAAAAAAAAAAGGGAAAAGGGGCCCTCATTTTTCCAAAATTTTTCAGATGAAAAAAATTTTTAATATTAAAAAAAAATTTTTAAATATTTTTATAGACCCTTTTTAAAAACCCAAAAAAATTTTGTGAAAAAAAAAAAAAAACAATGAATGAAAAAATTTTGGGGCATTTGATGATTAAATTTAAAAGTAAAAAAGAATTATAAAAGGGGGGGCCCCCGATCTATTTACCCCCTCCGGGGGGGGCCCCACCCACCCCCGCCCTGCCCCCTGGACAATTTTTTTTCTACAGAAATTTTGGGGTTCCATACCCCTTTTTAAAATTCCCTTTGGGGGGAAAAAACCCCCCAAAAAGGGCCCCCCCCAAACCCCCCAAAAAAATTTCCCCCGAAATCTACAAAATTGCCCTTACCATTTTTTTTTGCAAAAACCAATTTTTTTTTAAAAAAAGGGCGAAAAAAAACATTCCAAAAGGGGTAGAGTGGTAGAAAATAAAAAAGAGGGGGAAAAAAAGTTTTTTCCCCAAAAAGCAAAAAAATGGTAAAGGGGAAATTTTTTTGGGGAAAAGATTAAAAAAATTTAATTTTTTTTAAAAATTTCCCCTTTTGGGAATCAAACCAATTTAAATTTTTTTTTAATTCCGTTTTTGATTTTATACAATATATTTTTTTTTTTGATGTTGTTTTTACGTTTGGTTTTCCGTCTGTATAAAAAAAATGGATCTATTTTTTTAAATTTGATTCGTTTAAAAAATTTGCAAAATTTTTTTGGCAACTATTATTTAATAAAAAAAAAATTTTTATCAGTGGCGGCTCGGATTTTTATTTTTTTTTAAAAGTGAGAAGGACCTGACCCCCTTTTTCACTAAAAAAATTTTTAAAAAAAATTTTGGAAAAAAAATAGGTGTTTTTATTTTTAAAAATGGGGTCAACCCAAAAATTTTTTAAATATATTTTTTTTTGGAAAAAAAAAAAATTAAAATTTTTTAATTTTTTTTTTTGGGTTCCCCCTTTAAAATTTTTTTTGGAAAAAATTTTTTTTTAAAAAAAACCTAAAGTTGGGAAAAAAAAAGATTTTCTTTCTTTTGCCCCTTTTAAAATTGAAAAATATTTGGGTTTTTAAAATTTTTTTGGGAAAAAATTTTCCCCCCTTTTAAAAATTTTTTGGGGTTTTTTTTAAATTTTTTTTAAAAAAAAAAAATTTTAAAAAAGAAAACCCAAAAATTTTGGGGGAAAATTTTTTTAAAAAAGGCCCCCTTTTTTTTAACTAAACAAATTTTCCTTTTTAAAAATTTTAAAAAACCCGGGGGGCCCAAAAAGGGCTTTTATGTGAAAGGGGGCCTAATTTTTTATTTCCAAAAATTTTTTTGGGAAAAAAAAATTTTTGGCCCCTTTAAAATTTTGGGGAAAATTTTATTTAAATATTTAAAAATTAAAATTTTTTTTATGTAAAAAAAAAATAATTTTATAAAATTTTTTTAAAAAAAAAGAAAATTTTTTATAAAAATTATATTTTTAAAAAATAAATAATAAAAAAAAAGGTTTAAAAATTTTTTTTTTTTTTTTTTTAAATTTAAAAAAAAAAAAAAAAAACCCAAAAATTTTAAAAACCCCCCCAAAAAATATTTTTTGTAAAATTTAAAAATTTTTTTTAATTTCGGGGTTTTAAACCTTTTAATTTTTTGGGGAAAAAAAAAAAAAAAGCTTGAAAAAAAAGGGAAAAGGGTTTTTAAAAATTTAACCTTTTCCCCCAAAATTTTCAAAAAAAGGGGTTTTTTAAAAACCCTTTTTAATTGTTTTTAATTTTTATTTCCCGGTTTTTTAAAAAAAAATTTTTTAAAAATTTTAATTTAAATTTTTACTTTTTTTTTTTTTTGAAAATGGGGGGACCCCCCCCTTTTAAAAAATTTTTACCAAAAATTTTAAAAGGTTTTTTTTTAAAAAAATTTTAAAAAGGGGGGGGGAGTTCCCTGAAAAGGGTTTTATCATTGAAAATTTAAAAAGAAAATTTTAAAATTTTTGGCCCCATTTTAAAATTTTTTAAAAAAAAATTTTTTTTTCAAAAAAAAAATTTTTAAAAAATTTTGGGGGTTCCCCCAAAAACAAAAAGGGGGTTTTAAATTTTAAATTTTTCCCCTTTTTTTTTTTTAAACCAAAAATTTAAAAATTATCCAACCATAAATTTTTGGGTTTTAAAATTCCCTTTTTAAAAACCCCAAAATTTCTTTTTTTAAAACCCCCCGAAATCGATTTTTTGCCCAAAAACCCCCTTTGGAAAAAATTTTTAATTTTAAGGGGGGGAAAACCCCTTTTTTTAAACCCCCATTTTAAAAAATTTAATTTTTTGGTTTTTTTTTGAGGGAAATTTGGGGCCCCCTTTTTTAAATTGGAAAAAAGGGGTTTTTTTTTAAAATTTTTTTTAAAATTTTTTTTTTTTTTTTAAAAAAAAAAAATTTTTAAAAAAAAAAAAATTTCTTTTTTTTTTAAAAAACAATTTAAAAAATTTAAAAAAAATTAAGGGGGAAAACCCAAATTTTTTTAAAATTTTTTTTTTTTTATTTATTTATTAAAATTTAATTTATTTTAAATATTTTTTATAAAATAAATTTTAAAAAAATTAAAAAAGGAAAAACCCAACCTTTTTTACCCCCCCAAAAATTAAAAAAAAAAAAGTTAAAAAATTAAAAAAAAAAAAAAAAGATTTTTTTTTTTTTAAAGGTTTTTTTTAAAAAATTTTTTTTTGCCAAAAATTTTTAAAACAAAATTTTAACCCCAAAATTTTTTTTTTTTCCCAAAAAAGGGGGTTTTTTAAAAATTTTTAAATTTTAACCCCTTTAAAAAAAAAATTTTTTTCCCCTTCCCCGGGAAAAAACAACCCCCTTTTTTTCCTTATTTAAAAAGGTATTAAAATTTAAAAAACCCCTTTTTTTTTGGCCGGTTTTGGCCCCCTTTTAAAACCCCCAAAAAAACAAAGTTTTTTAAGGGAAAAATTTTTTTTGGTTTTTTTTCCGGGGGGCAGCCCTTTTTTTTTTCTTTTTTGATAGCACGGTAAAAGGGGGCAACGGGTAAAAATTTTTTTTTAAAATTTGATTGACAGGGAAAAAAAATTTTTGGGTTTTTTTTTTTTTTTTAAATTTTTTCATTGCTTGCTGTTAAAATGGGGAAAAAAAAAGATTTTTTTTCTTTTTTTAAATTGTGATTGTAAAAAATTCCCTTTCCCCAAAAAATTGGGGCCCTTTTTTTTTGAAAGTTTTTTTTGAAAAAAAAAAAATTTTCCCCAGGGGTAAAATTTGGGGAAAATTTTAAAGGGGGTTGTGGGTATATCGAAGGGTTTTAAAGCACATTATTTCCCATCACCAAAATTGCAGTTGGGGGATAAGTTTTAAAACCGTAAAAACCCGTTTTTTCAAGTTCATATCAAAAATTTAAAAAAAAATAACGTTTCCCCAACAGTTTTTTGTAGGAAATTTATTCCAGATTCCCGTCCTCCTATTCTCTTATTTTTTTCTGAGATATCGGCGGCTAAAAAAAGGGCCCTTTTTTTCTTTTAAAATTGATATCTCTGCGAAAAAAACCCCAAAAAAAGGGTTTAAAAGAAAATTTTAAGCTGGAAAAAAGGCAATCCAACCCGTATGATGGTCTACCCCAAAAGTTTCCCCCCCCCTAGACCAAAAAAAAAAAAAAAATTTCAAAAAATTTTTTTGCGCGCTATTTTTTTGGGGTTTTAAAATTTCCCCCAAAAAATTTTTTTTTTGGGGCCTTTTTTTTTCCCCTTAGGGATGCTAGATGCTTTTAAGGGCAACTGGAAAAAAAATTTTTTCATTTTGGAAAAAAAATTTTTTTCCCCCTTCCTTGGTTTAAAAAAAAAAACCCGGGAAAAACTTCCATTTAAATATGTAACCTACACAATGGAAAAATAAAACTTAAAAAAAATTTGGGGAAAAAAAAGTGGTTAAAAATTTTTGTTAAATGATATAATTCTAGATTTATTTTGGGTATTAATCAGGAATAAATTATTTACAAATATGTTTTAAAAAAAAACTTGTTTGATGTGTTTAAAAATTTTTTTAAAAAAGTTTTTTTTTTAAAAAAACATATCTTAAATAAAAAATTTTTCTCCCACGTAAGTAAAATTTTTTATCACTTTAAAATAAATTATTTATAAATTCAATTATTTACCAAGAGAAAAAAAAATAAAAAAAATAGGCAAAAAATATAACTTTTTTGGGGGTTTTTAAATTTTGTGAAAATTTTTAAAAAAAAATCAAAATTTAAATTTTTTTTTTTAAAAAATTTGGGAAAAGTAACTATTTTTGGGGTTTTTAAAAAATTCAAAATTTTTGGGAAAAACAAAAAAGGGGTGTATCTAGAAGATTCTGAACCCCCAAAAATTTAGTTTAGATTGGGGGCCCCCCTTCCTTCATTAAAATTCCTAACTATTGCTTTGAGGCTCATAGACCCCCCTTTTTAAATTGACCTTGAAAAACACTTTTCCGCACTAATGCGGAAAAAAAATTTTAGGTTTTTTTTTTAGCATAAATTAGTATCTAATTATAAAAAAAAAGCATAATTTTGCTTATAATAGTTTTATTTTTTTGACTTTTTCAGTCTTTTAAAAAAAATCCTAATTTTTTTCCCAAAAGTAAGTACAGTTACGGCCATAAAAAATTTTAAGATTTTTTCGTGTTGTTAAAAAACCTTCGTTACCAGCTTACCTTTACTTTTTTTACTAATTTGAAATCTGTCATTGTCCAAAAAAATCAAGTTCTTTTGAACCTGCCCCGCATATTGGGGGGGAAAAAAAAATTTAAGTTGTTACATTGCTGGGGGGGGCTACTCAGAAAATTTTGTTGCGGAGAGAGTTGGAGTGCCAAAGAGTTCGGTTCATATCCAAACAAAAATTTCAGATAGAAATTCCCCCCAGAAAAAGGGAAAAGGGGGGTCGTCCACACATATCAAACCCCCAGGAAAAAAAACGAAAACTTATAAGTTTGGGGTTTGAAAAACCCCCTTTTAAAAAAACCCCCCCTTTTGCAAAACTGGGGAAAAAATTTTTTTTCCCCGGCTCCACAGCACCGGCGCTGCATCAACAAATTTTCGGGGCTTCGATCCCCTCGAGGGGCCCAAAAAAAACCCTTTTTTTAACCCCCAGGGAAATAAACAAAAAAAGGGGGTTTTGGGGTTTTGCCTAGAATGCCTACCAGGGGGAAAAACGTTTCGGGAAAGGGTAATATTTATGATGAAAAAGTAAATTTTTTGGAAGTATACGAGTATATGGGGCCCAAATTAAAAAATTTGAAGAGACATAAAAACCCCAAAAAATAAAACAGAGTGGTAGGTTTTTAATGTTTGGGGATGTATCGGCGCAGGATGGGTGGGCGTTTCCCCTTTATCCAGGGCAGACTTAACGTAAACCCCTTTTCAAGAAATACTCCAAAAAAAACATGCTGCCAGCGGCCTAAAATTTTTAGGGGGAAATTTTTCCCATCAGCATCAAAAAACCCCCCCCGGGGCCCCTAACCCCAAGGGGGCCCGGGCTGGTCGGGGGAAAAAAACCAGGTTAGAATCCCTTTTCCCCCCCATCGGAAGTCCCGACGTCAAACCCCTTTTAAAAAAGTTTGGGGGCTGATATTTAAAAAAACCAGTCAACACATTTTGCCCGCAAATGAAGAAGAGTTATGGGCAAAAACCCAAAGAGGGGGTGGGAAAAATTTGGGCCGAGGGGGAAAAGAACCTTGTTCGCTTCGATTCCTAAAAGATTGGCCTTGGTGATCGAAAAGGGGAAAAAAATATAAAAATGAAATTTTTTTTTTAAAATTTTTTGTTTATATTCAATTTTTTTTTTTCTGTAAAATTTTAAAGGAATTTTGCTTTTCCCCAACCCCTTTTTTGGGGGGTTTTTCAGCTAAGAAATTGATATTGGGCTTGAAGGACCGGGACTTCAAATAAATAATTATCAGGGAAACCCGGTTTTTAAAAAACCCCAAAAAAATTTTTACACGTTGGGGGAAAATTTTTCCCGAAATTTTATGGCCGCAACTTCCCCAAAATTTTTTAAAAAATCCATATAAATTATCAAAGAATCCATAGCAACCAACTAATTGTTTATGCATCTATCAAAAATTAATTTTCTGTCACGCATTTTTTAACCAAATTGGGGAAACATTTTTAATGGTTTTCGACGATTTACCAGCATCGTTTTTTGAAGCAGCAGAAATAAAAAGTATAGATCTCCGCCCATAAAATTCGTCACACGTTATAAAAAATTTGTTTTGTTT
>JAHBCN010008113.1:40215-71801 GCA_019359885.1 Listronotus oregonensis
GGCGCTGATATTGAACCAAAAATTTTTTTTCCCAAACTTTTTGTTTTCAAAATATTCATCATCAAAGTTGAAAATCAAATTAACCTTATTTACACTATTCCTTCTTATTTTTAACAAAATTTGATTTTTACACTAAATTGGTACACAATATTACATAAACACCTTTTAAAAACTTGTTTTTATATTTATATTCCACCTTTTTCTATTCAATTGCAAACCTCAACTTTCACACGCCCCAACGTGGCCGCAACCATGTATGCACTAGGGGTTTTATAAGCAAATATGGCCGCTGCCGTTGAGCTTGAAAGTTCGCAATTTAATGGAAAAAAGGTGTAAAATAAATAAAAATACAATGTTTTAAATGGTGTTTATAAAATATTGTGTACCACTTTAGTGTAAAAATCAAAAATCGTGTACAAAAAGAAGGGGGAATATAGTGAAAATGAGGTTAGTTTGATTTTCAACTTTGATGATGAATATCTCGAAAAACGAAACGTTGCCGAAAAATATTTTTTTAGATTCGTAATCAGCGCCCCAAAAAACCACCGTATACCAAATTTGGTCAAAATCGGAGAGCAGGCAACTTTCGAGACAATTACCATTTTTTTTTAAATTGCCAAGTATGTTCATCTTAAAGTTCATCAAAAATAGAATATCTAAGAAAAAAATTAAAAAATGTCAATTTTTTGATTAAAAAAAAAAAGTTAAAAATATATTGGAGAAATCCAAAGCATTGGTATTTTTAAAACAAATTTTTTGAAATTATTTGCCTGTAAATTATTATGAAACAAATCACTAGAAATTGCTTAACCTTAATGGATGCATTTTATTGACAAAAAACTTGAAAAATACCCTTTTTTTATTTTTAAAATAAAAATTAACCCCAAAATTTTTTTTTATTGGATTTTTCTAAAAAAAATCGTAAATTCGCCGTAAAACAGAACAAAATGAAAAAAAAAACATGTCAATATCTCTATTTTTCGATTTTTTATGGCCTAAAATGGGTGAGATGTGTCATCAATCTAATGGTTTTTTATTTTTTATGAAAAAAAAACATTTATTGCTTATGAAATCACCACTTCGCCTTGAATTTATACTGCAATTTATATAATTATTGCATTTGTATTGTATTTCTAAAAAAAGCCTGTTGTTTTTGACGGCTTTCCAAATACACTGTACCCAAAAAAAAATCTAATTTTAACACCTGTTTCAAAACAAATATTATTTTATGATGACCTTAAATACTTATGTCACACCTGCCTACTTTTGGAACTAAATGAACTAGAATGGAACCCAAATTTTATCAAATACAATATGTAAATAAAAATATCGCCAATGGGCTGCATTAAAAAGTTATGTAAATGGAAATATTTCCATAGAAATTAGTCCAGTAACTGAAGACCTGAAAGTACCCAAAGCTGTAAATAAATCTGTGTTGTGGCGCAATTCTTAGGTCTTCGCGGATGCTTTTAAAAAGTTTATCACGACTCCGACGTGGGAACCCGCTAAAAATGGCCCCCCAAAGTCCCAAAAATGAGTTTCCCGCGAATATCTGCCAAAATATGCGAATTAGAGATTTTTTGTTTAGACAAAAAATGAAGATTACCTCGAAATCTATAAAAATGGTCCTTACCATTTTTTTCGCAACACCAATATTTTTCGCAAAAACGGCCGTCGAATAACATTCCACACTGGATAAAAAATATCAAAACGCAAGAAAAATGGCTAAGGAAATTTTCTGGAATCATTGAACAGTTGCTAAGGTCTTATTATAAAAAAGAAATGTTAATAACAAACCATATTTTCAAAAAATATCAATAAATTAATAAGATACTCAAAATATTGTGAAAAAAAGACTTTGACCGCTTTTTTAAATATTTTAGAAAAACTAGAATGGACTCAAACTCATATGCAGTGCAAGGCCGTATTTAGGCGGTGGCGAGATGGGCGGCCGCCAAGGGCGCAGCCCATCCAGTTATCAGTACCGTAGTCATATTATCATTATTTTTTATTGACAAAATGGTAATTGTCTAGAAAGAAGCCGCAACACCGCATTCAACCTTCCTTCGATAAAGCACGTATCCGAGGGTTTTTGGGGCGCTGATCACGAATATGACAAAAAAAAATTGGCGGAAATGTTTCGTTTTGGAAATATCCGTCATTAATATCCATCAAAAAACTTAAAATATTTTATAAACACCTTAAAAACTTGTTTTTATATGTCATTTACACCTTTTTTCTAATAAATTGCAAAGCTTTATTTTCAGATATCGCGTCCATGTTTACTGAATAAATTCCTTGTGTATAGATGGTTGAGACATTCGAAAGTAAGAATTTACTACACTTACTATAAAAACAAGTTTCTTTAAGAGGTTTATTAAATACTATGTGCCAATTTTATATAGAAATAGGTAATAAGATATTAGTTTGGTTTTCAAGTTTGATGATTGATATCTCGAAAACGAAACATTACTGCCTAAAAAATCATATTGGTGATCAGTGCCCCAAAAAACCACAAAATTAATAAATACATGTTATATGGTTTTTAATGAAATATTGTCTTGCATATTATTTAATGTATTAAAGTATAAAAGTTACGTTTTAGAAAAACTGCCATGCACAGTATTTTTGTAACTAGGTACGATTTTATTGTTGAGAAAATTTATTCTAAGTATAATCATCCGCAAATAAGTATATATAGTTAATTTACATTTCATTGCTTTTAGTCAGATACAAACAGTTGTTTTATGTGAATCATGTCTTTTTTAAATAGTAGGCTAATATTTTTGTATAAAGAAAATATAGAATTTGACACAAATTTCACCACAAAATTGGTATTTTAAAAAACGTAACTTTTGGACCAAAAAACTTTAAATACTACTTTTGCACTTTAATTTTGTAAAATTTTCGGAAAAAACTCCTGGACTCCCCGTTGGGGTTATTTCAAACTCCCAAATCCCTCGGTGTGTGGGAGGGGGAGCGCAAATTTTAGGCTTCGCCAAGGGCGCGACCATACCTAAAATACGGCCCTGATGCAGTGATAGGTACGGATTTTCCTATTACGATAAACGTAAAATGATTAAAAAATGTACATTATTGCCCGAGTAATGGAACAATTCGTCCGCCAGCTTATAAGTGAATCCATGAAGATAGCGGCATTCTAGCGGTAGAGCGGCAGCTGAAATAAGGGGACTTTTGGGTTCCGTTATCTCGAAAACTATCGATTTTTCGAAAAAAATTATAGGAACCATTTTTGTAGATTACAAGGCGATCTTCATTTTGAAACCCATTTTTCAGGCCATGAGAGGCCATTTTCAGCCTTTTCCCACCTGTTAATGTCTATAAACTTTTTTCGCTCGAAAGCATCCCAAGGCCTAAGAATTGAGCCACAAGGAAAAACTGTACAGATTTATTTACAGCTTTGTCCCTTTATTTACTGGATTATTAACGATCTTTCCATCCCTGATAGTTTTCAAGATTTCAAGATTCCCTTGGTAATCAAACCAACTTAATATTTTTTATCAGCTGATTTTGAGTTATACAATATATTTTATTTTTAGCATGTTGTTGCTATATGCTGTGCGTTGTATCCGTATGTATAATAAAAAATACGAATCTATTTATAAATTTGATTCGCTGGGGACATAATTTGCAAACGTTTTGGCAACTATTATTTAATAAAAATAATATACTCAGTGGCGGCTCTTGGATTTTTATATTTTTTTTATCCGAAAAGTGAGACCTGGGACCCACACTAAATATGTATACAGGGTGTTTCAAATTCGACTCTCACCATTGGAATCTCAGAAACGGTAACAGATACGAGGAAGTTTAACTAGGGCAAAGTTGCGTATAGGGGAGGCCAGTAATACACCGTTGAAAAATTGAAGTTATCTTTTGTACTTTTGAAAATATGGCGGAAAAACTGAAATTTGCGATTTTCGTTGTTATTTTTGTACGAGTTTATTTCAAAAGGTAGAAAAAATCTAAAAATATTTTTTCTACCCGAATGTTTCCGGCCGTTTCTAAGCCCGCAAACAAAGAAATTCCTAAAGAGGACATTAAGGAAGAAAAATAAAAATAAAAAACCATGTCCCGTATAAGGAGAATTTGTCTCCCTCATCACACCTTTAAAAGGTTTGCCTGACTCTTCCGGCCAAAAAATTGGTTTGCGTAATTTAATTTCTTTCTGAAAGAGAATGAAATTTTCTATCAAATACACTTTAGGCAAACCATTTTATGCCATGGGAGAGAATATTAATCCATTTTTTTAATAATTAATTTTTTAAAAGATTTTTCCGGCTTTGCAAATCCAAGCAAACCTCGCGTTTTCAACTCCTATAGTTTTAAACTATCAATTTTCATAAAAAAAAAAAAAAATACATGCACGGTATGAGGGGACTTTTTGGATTGACAGCTCTAGGACTATCTGGTCGGTAGCACGGTAAAAAAGTCTTAACTGCATAAAAAATAATTTAGACATTGATTGGACAAAGAAAAAAAAATCGAAATTTTTTCGAATTTTTTTGCAAATTTTATCATTGCTTGCTATTAAAATGTTTTTAACATGATTGTTTTGTGAAACGTTTAAGTTCCAAAAAATTAGTTCTTTAATTTTTTCAAAAGTTTGGTTGTCTGAAACAAAAAAACCGTTAGCTAGATCAAATTGAAATTTTACAGGGTTGTTGTGGGAATATTGAAGTGTAAAAGTTATTGCCAAAATAAAAAACCGTAAACTACCTGTTTTTTCAAGTTCATATCAAGAATTAAAAAAAATTAACGATCCTAACAGTTTTTTGTAGGAAATTTATTCCAGATTCCGAAACTGTCCTCCAATTCTCTGTATTACCATTGGTTGCTGAGATATCGGCGGTTAAATGCAAAAGGGTCCTTTTTCATTCAAATTCGATATCTCTGCGAGAAATTAACTTGCAGGGGATTTAAAAAAAGCAAATTGAAGCTGGATAAACAGGCAATCCAACCCGTATGATGGTCTAGCTAAAAAATTGTTCCCACAATCGTAGACTCAAAAGAAAAAAGAAAAAATTTCAGAAAATTTCTTTCGCGCGCTATTTCTTTGGATTACATAACAATTACGACTCCAAAAAATTTTTTTTGGACCTTTAATTTTTTCCATTAGTGTATGCTAGATGCTTTTGGCGTCAAGGAGAACAATCTGGTAAAAAAATCATTTTGAAATTTTCGGAAAAAAGGGAATTTTCGGGTGCTGTCTCATTGGTTTAATAAAAGAACCTGTTTCGGAAGCAATATCTTCCATCGTCAGGAATATGTAACCTTACACAATGCGAATAAATACAACTTCAAAAAGATTGGTGTAAATAATTTTTTTAAGTGGTTATAAAAGTAGTTAAATGATATAATTCTAGATTTATTGTAAGCAGTATTAATCAGGAATAAATTATTTACAAATATGTATTAAAATAACTTGTTTGATGTGATTAAAGCATTTTATCGCTTATGGTTGTAACAACATATCTTAAATAAATAATATCTCGCTACGTAAGTATTATAATTGTATCACTTTAATATAAATTATTTATAAATTCAATTATTTACCAAGAGTAAACAAATCAAAATAAATATAGGCATACATATAACGTTTTCTAGACTTTGAAACTTGTGTTTAAATTTTAAAAAAGAATCAAAATAATTAAATTTTATTTATTAAAAATTATTGTTTTAGTGCTTATATAGTCTCTAAATTTGAAATATCAACAAAGGATGTATCTAGAAGATTCTGAACCACAAATATTTAGTTTATTGATTGGAAGTCTCTTACCTTCATTAAAATTCCTAACTATTGCTTTGAGGCTCATAGAGCCTTTAAGTGTACTTAAGCACCAGTGCGGAAAACAGCACTTTTCCGCACTAGTGCGGAAAAGTTAAATATTTTAGTTTTTTGAGCATAAATTAGTATCTAATTATAAAATAATGCATAATTTTGCTTATAATAGTTATATATTTGAAGAAACTGAATTTTGCAGTCTTTTAAAATAATCCTAATTTACCAAATGTAAGTACAGTTACGGCCATAAAATTTCGGGTAACGATTTTACGTGTTGTAAAACAGCCTTCAGTTACCAGCTTACCTTTACTTTTGACACTAATTCGAAATATGTCATTGTCCAAAAAATCTATCAAGTTCTTCGAACCATGCCATGCATATCAGCAAAAAAAGTTCAAGTTGTTACATTGCTGGAGGAGGGCTACTCAGAAAAATCTGTTGCGGAGAGAGTCGGAGTGCCAAAGAGTTCGGTTCATGATACCAAACAAAAATTTCATGATAGAAATTCGCACGAGAGAAAGAAAGGTAGCGGTCGTCCACACATATCAGGAATCACACATATCGAGGAACAAAACGAAAACTTGATAAGCTGTGTTCGAAGAAATCCTTTTAAAACAGCCTCTTCTGCAAAACTAGAAACAATTTCTCCTGGCTCCGACAGAACAGCACGGCGCTGCATCAACAAATATTCGAGCTTCGATGCCGTCGAGGGGCCCAAAAAAACCCTTTTTTAACACAGGGAAATAAACAAGAAAGGGTTGGATTTTGCCTAGAATGCCTACCACGGGAAATACGTTTCTGAGAAAGGGTAATATTTAGTGATGAAAAAGTTTTCCAGTCAAGTTTTAATGGAAGTATGCGAGTATATAGACCCCAAATTCAAGATTTGAAGAGACATACACCCAAAAGATAAAACAGAGTGGTAGGTTTTCGGTCAATGTTTGGGGATGTATCGGCGCAGAATGGGTGGGCGTTTGCCATCATGTCCAGGGCAGACTTAACGGCAATTCTTATCAAGAAATACTCCAAAATATCATGCTGCCAGCGGCCTATAATGTCTATGGGAATTATTTTATCTATCAGCACGACAACTGCCCGGTCCATACAGCCCGAAGGGTCACCGACTGGTCAAGAAACAACCAGGTTAGAATCCTTCCCTGGCCATCGCGAAGTCCCGACGTCAACCCGATGAAAAATGTATGGGGACTGATATTTAACAAAATCCAGTCAACACATGTTCTGCCCGCAAATGAAGAAGAGTTATGGGCACAAATTCAAGAGGCGTGGAATAGTTTTACTGAGGATTACACTAGAACCTTGTTCGCTTCGATTCCTAAAAGATTGGCCTTGGTGATCGAAAAGAATGGAGCTATCATAAAATACTGATTTTTTTTATACTTTTTTAGTTGATATTCAATTTTTATTGAGTTTTCTGTATAAATTAATGGAATTTCGCTTACTTCAAGTCTTTGTTTGTTTTGTTTCAGCTAAGAAATTGATATTAAAAGGCCTGTGAACGTGACTGTGTACTTCAAATAAATAATTATCAGGTGAAAGCCTGGTTTACGAAAAAACAATGATTTTGACACGAATTGTCAAATTTTGCCCGAAATTTTATGGCCCAACTGTACATTTGTTCCGTGAAGTATAAAAACACGGATCCTGGTTTTACACCTTTTTATTGGATATCTGGTTTACAAACGTTTCTATGGTAACACTTTAACGTAACGTAATAATACAACTGTTTAACCTTTAACTGTTTGTCAACTTCTTATCTCGTCGGAATCAAAACTAAAACTGGCCCGTGCGGATTTTCCTCGCGCTTTTTATAGTGAAGTGGAAAAGAATGGAAAAGTCTGGAAAAAGTCTAGAATTAGCTGGAAGGATTCTTTTACTCAGGATGTAAGAAAAGTGTAAAAAGGAGTAACCAGCGCCCTCAGGATAATCCGCAATGACCGTCGAAAAGGGAAAAACTAAGGTAACCTATTTTAAATAAATTATTAACCTAAATAAAATAATTCTAACCTTTCATATTTCTAATAATAAACACTAACTAAAATCTGTAACAATATTTTTAATAACTCCATATAAATTATCAAAGAACCATAGCAACCAACTATAATTGTTTATGCATCTATCAAAAATTTATTTTCTGTTATTCATTTTTCAACCAAATTGGAGAAACATTTTCAATGGATTCTGACGACGATTTACCTGCATCGATTATCAAAGCAGCAGAAATAGCAAGTATAAATCTCCTGCCCATGAAATCTCGTCACAGGAATATAAAAGAATTGGTTATGTTTGAGAGCTGGTGTCAAAGTAAGGGTGTGAAGTTTTTTTAAAAAAGAGATTTTTCTGGCCTATTTCTTTATTTATGAAAAAAATTAAACCCAATACATTTTGGTCTAGATTCTCTATGTAAAATGTAATTAAGTTACGAAAAACATAGATTTAGGCAAGTTTTTCAGAAGTGACGACCTACCTAAAAAAATTTAAAGTTGGTTTTATCCCAAAAAGGCTAAAGTCTTTTTAAAAGAAGGAATATCAAATTAACAAAATATGTCTGGACCATATTGAAGACCAAGGAAATTTAGTATTGATACACAACCCAGACTCAAAAAATCACAGCTCTAGAAGCTTTGTCATTTCTGGAGATGCCGGAAATTTTTTGAATCTATATAGAAGGAATGCCAGTTTAAGAAAGCCGACAACACCACATAGGCGATTTGATTGATTGACTGTTCCGTTTTTTGGCTTTGATTTCTTCCAGAAAATCGTTTGCCAGCTCTCCCCTTTCCAGACACGCGTTGCGGGCAACGTGAGCTTACCCAGGCTTCGTCAGTGGAATTTCTGGATTGTCGGGCTCGAAGCCCCCGGAAATTCCGAATTTATCACAAAACTTAAAATCTTCTAAAATATTTTTTATCTGTGCAAGGCACAAAAAATGGAAGTCCGACCAGGAAACTGCTATCTACTGGTATCACGCATAACCACTTTCTGTCAGTACTGCCCCTTCCTGCTGAGCGCGCAACCATCTTCTCATCTTCAGGAATCTTCGTTCACAGCGCTTAGTCCCAGAAGAAGGACTCCATCGTTTGGCTTGAGTTTCTCCTTGATCCCCGATGGTAAAAGCTGTTGATACAGCGCCTTCAGCCGCCTTCCCGGAAAAAACTATGTAGTTTTCTTATCGCGAGCACTTCACTGATCGGAACTATAAACATGGAGTGGGTACAGTACACTGTATCGGCATTAATACCTTTGGAAATAGCGGCCTATCTCAAACTTCCTAACCCGGAATTGTATACTGGGCATAGCTTTCGCCAGTCCTCTGCAACATTTCGCGCAAACTCCGGAGAACAAATATCCAACATTAAACGTCTTTTGAAGTCTACATCAGTCGCTGAAGGATACGTCGAGAATTTAACAAGTTTTAGAAAGGATATTTCAAACAAAATACTTAATTTTACCGAAACACCTTCCACTATCCAGAAACAACCGTCAATGCCATCTTCCAATGTACTAAACCTCTCGGTTCAAGAAACTACTTCCATAGTTGCAAAAGATTGGCTCATCAAGAACCCAACGCCGCCGCCGTCAATGTTTTCTACAGAAAAGCAACTCGCGTCAGCAATAAATTTGCAAGACGCGACCAATTGCACTTTTACTATAAATGTTAATAATAATAATTAGTGTATAAATTCCTTTGTTAATAAATAATGTTTTAATGATAAATCTTTAAAATTATGTTGGTTTTTCCTCTTGCTTGTAGAAAAAATATTATTCGTAACACTTGCGGAAAGTAACTTTTCCGCTCTTGGCTGCTTACGGCAGCCGCGTGCGGAAAAGTATAACTTTTCGCACTTGTTAGGAAAATAACTATTGTTCTCCGTTTTTTTACAGGGTGCAAAAAAACCGTTTACAGAAGTCATCAAGGCAAATATCGGCGATTGCCATGCGATGGGCCAGGTTCCGATTACTTTTATTCGAGAAGTATTGGCTTTGGTCACATACCCACCTCTTCTGGATGATCCAAGGTATTGTTTATGACAATTTGGAACTATAACAACTAGTTTTTTCTTTCCGGTTGGTATTCAGAGTTGCTTTTATCATCCGGAAATGGACATTTTTATATACCTACGTATTTATCTTTCTACAACCTTCGACTAAATACCGGCTGAGCAGCCCTCTCGCAGGGAACAATGCGAGAGAGAAAGAAAATGGAGTTAAGCTTTTTCGCTCCATTTGGATTATCAACAGAGGGTTATTTAATTAAAATAAAGAGTTAAGAAACAATTTCGTAGCATTTCCATAATTTATCTGACTCTGCATGTCTTGGTTTTCAAGATTTCAAAGATACAGCACGAATTTCGGCATTCCGTACATAAATTGTTTTTCAGATTCCCTGAAGACGCCAAAGAGAGAGCTAGAACCATCTTGAAAGGATGTCGCGGGGGTTCAGTCGGTTCCTACACCGATTCTCCCGGAATTGAGGTGATCCGAAGACATGTAGCCCAGTATATTGAGAGGCGAGATGGAATACCAGCAGATTGGCAGAACATTATCATAAGCGCAGGTAAATATATATATATATATATATATATATATATATATATATATATATATATATATATATATATATATATATATATATATATATATATATATATATATATATATATATATATATATATATATATATACAGGGTGCCACAGATTCGAGTGCATGCATGGGGATCTCGAAAACCGTAAGAGATACGAAGTCGGTTAAATTATGGCAAAGTTGCGCATTTAGGCGCCTAACAACATGCCGATTAGAAAGTTGTAAAATTCCGAGTACTTCCGGAGATATCCGGAAAAAACCGAAATTTGCTGATTTCGTTTTTTTTTTTTGACGTTATTTAAAGAGATATGGAAAAACAAAAGACACTTTCTTATGGCCACTTCTTAAGCTCTACAAAACAACGTTGAGAGATTTTCCGTACGACGTTTCGTTTTCGTTAGAGCATCATCAACTTTATTTTTTTAAATACGGACCTGGGTTTTTTATTTAATTTTTTTTAACCCCATTTCCCCAAATTTAAAAAAAGTATAACACTTAATATTTATTAAGAAATATGGAACGCCCCTATAAGAAATGATTTGCCTTCCTTGTCTTACTCATTGTCTCTTATGGATAATATGTTTATTTAACAGAAAAATATGAAGTGTTATACATCATTGCAATTGGGATTATAACGTTAAAAAATGCTAAACAATTGAGTGCCGTATTTAAAAAATAAAGTTGATGATGGTTTAACGAAAAAAAACGTCAAAAATTTAACTGTTTTTAAAAATAAAAAGTGGTTTTTTTTTTCCATATCTCTTTAAAAAATAAAACGCCCAATCTCGGTTTTTTCCGGATATCTCCGGTACGGAAACATTTTCTATCGGTGTTTAGGGCTTAAATGCGTAACTAATTTTAAAACCGATTTCCCTATCTTTACGTTTCCGTATCACTCGAATCTGTTACCCTTATATATATATATATATATATATATATATATATATATATATATATATATATATATATATATATATATATATATATATATATATAAAATTATAATAATTATTAAATATTAAAAAATTATATTTTATATAAGTGTCAACGCCTCTGTTAGACAGCTATATCTTCCAGAGTTTTGAAGATACTAAAATGAAATTTGGTATGAGGAATTGACAAAATTATGTGATAATTTTAGACTGTTTTTTATTTTTCGGGTACTTGTTTCACTGGAACTGAGCCCAACTTTAAAAATTTAAATAGAACACCTTGTAAATTTTTGGAATTATCTCTATGAGAAGTGGTTCCAAATTCGTTGAAATAAAGAAAAAAAAATTTTTGCTGTGTAATAATAAAATTTTAATTATGTTTTATCAACTTTCCGTAACGTCCTGTATATTTTTCCATTTCAACAGGTGCCAGTGATGCCATTAAAAACGTATTGAAACTTCTCATATGCAGCGTGAACGGAAAACAACCCGGCGTGATGATCCCCATTCCCCAGTATCCTCTTTATTCAGCATCCCTGGCTGAATTTGGAATCAACCAAGTTGGATATTATTTGGATGAATCGAGAAACTGGGGATTAGACATTGCTGAACTTCAGGTGGGAGATCCAGAAACTTTTTTTTAATAGGTTTTTTTTGTAGCCCATTTTCTTGAAATTTGTCGGTGTTTTTCCTTATAATAATTGTATTTTTTTAGCTGTCTATTCGAAAAAACATTTTAAAATTGCAAAAAAGTCAGTGGCGTAGATTTTTCACAATTTTTTAATAAGATGTCCCCGACACGCCACTGGACTTAATAATAATTATTATTTTAGGCCTAAAATAGGCCCTTATTACTAAAAATAACACTGACAAATTTTAAGAAAATCGGCTACAGGAAATCTCAAGATAATTAAAAAAAAAACTATTTTGTTTAAGTTTAACAACCTGTATCATAAAAACTATACATTTTCGGACTAATATATGAACCCTGTATAATATGAAAAGGTACGTTTCCTATGGGGCGGCTGACGCACGCGGCTACCGCGCAGTGTCTAACGCAAACGGCTGACGCCATTACACCCATTTCCTATGAAGTGTAGACGCGAGTGATCTGTTGTCAAAAAAGTTGAGGAACACGAAATTTTACTGAAAAGCATGTGCAAAAGAAATTGAACAAGTTCATCCATTATTTAAAACCAGAACTGACGAAGGCTTTTTTCAAACTTTAATAAATAGACATTTATTGAAAGATGAAGAGAAATTTAGGCAATTTTTTAGATTAAATATTGCTCAGTTTAATTATATACTGGACGGCGGCTGACGCTTGACTGCCTCGAGAGGGTAGGGCCGTGGCGTCTGTAGCCGCCAGCGGTTGACGCTTGCGTCAGACGCTCGAAAAGAAACGGATAAATGAATTGTCACATGAGCAGTACTAGGCGTCAGACGCTCTGCAGCAGCCGCGTGCGTCAGCCGCCCCATAGGAAACGCACCTTTACAATTAATTTTTGTAAAAATTTAACAAATTTTTGATACTCCCTGCATAATGTTAATTTCTACTTTTTTATCTCGCATTCGATAGAACAGTGACACAACTCAAAAAAATAAAACATTCAGGAAAGGCATTTCTTTAAAAATTTTAATATACATTTTTATTATTTCAGGTAATAAATTCCTACTTTTTGACTAAAAATTAATAAAAATAAATTATCTAGAAATTCTTTTAAGTGCTGTAATACCAATTTTACGAAATTTTGCGACAGTGTTAGGTTAAGTTTAAAGTGAGTGGACTTTTTACGCCCTCCACTGCGACCGCTCGGTCTATTGTGGCTCACACCTTTTTATATTCCTCCTAATAGGATCAGACTTCTAATGAATCCGTCATCAGATCATCTCCCCTTACTCTTGCCGCTACCGGACACGAGCACAATGTCTGTTCTGGTGTCCCTGTCTCCTGGAAAGTATGACGAGCAGACGATTAGATCCGTCACGCCCCCCTCTCCCAGTATAGTGACGTGGGTAGCTACCGGGTCTTTGTTACAGGAACAAGCTGTTCCTTCTGAGGCCGTATCTCCGGCCTTTCCCTATGAAAACGGTTCTAACCGCTTTCTGTTTAAAGCCAAGGAACCCTTTTCCCTATGAAAGCGGTTTGACCGCCTTCTGTTTGGTTTCAGGGGTCCCTTTCTAAGCATCTGTTTGTTCGGGATGGATTAGCCCTTCCCTGTGAAACAGGCACATGTGACTTTAGGGGCACCTTTCGAAACGGATTCCCCCGTTACGGTCGGCGCATCTTTGTCTGCTTGTGACCTTGGGTGGCACCTCTCGAAACGGCAGCGCACCTTTGTCACTTTTTTCCTATGAAAGCGGTTCTGTCCGCTTTCTGTTTGGAGCTAGGGAAGTAATAGTCCACCACGGCAGAGCCCCGCATTACCGCAATAAGGCTAGCTACTCCGAGAGGTCGCCCTGTATCTCAGAGGCACCGTTGGAGACACTCATCTGCACGGTATGCTAACACCTTGAATTAAGCCTTGTGTTCGTCTTAGCTTTGGATCCCGTTCCATACGCTAGCGATTGGAGTTGCCGATAACCGGCAACTCCAGAGCATGTTACAAAAGATCCTACTGGGCCCAACCACGACATTGACGTGCGAACACAGCGGTGAGTTGCGACAGTGATGCACATATGATGAGAATAAATAATTTCGCGCAATCGGAATTACACTGACACTTGCCAATAAAATAATGCGAACTTTGATTTTGGAGTATTTTCTATAAATAATCTAAAATTTTAAAAATTTTGAGTTGTGTCCCTGTTCTTTTTATTAATTTACATTAGTATGTGTACCTTCCACCAAATTTTTTCATTTTCAAATTCATAAATAAAGCTGCTGAAATAGATAATTTAAAGAAGCAAATCCTTGCGTGATAAAAATGTAATTTATCATTTTAGAGATCGATAACAGAAGCAAGGAAGGTGTGTAATCCCAGAGCTATTGTTATTATTAACCCGGGTAATCCCACAGGACAAGTGCTGTCGAGGGAAAACATCGAGGAAATCATTAAATTCGCCTACAAAGAAAAGTTGTTCATATTGGCCGACGAAGTGTACCAAGACAACGTCTATGCGGCCGGGTCAAAGTTTTACTCGATGAAAAAGGTTTGTATATGGTGTTGAACATTTAGAATAGAGCTGGGCAAATATATCGAGAAGAGTTACCACAAAAAAAGTTTTTGGGCATGTTTTAGCGACCAGGAAAAAAAAGAAAAAATATCATATAAAGTCAGTAAGTGTTCCTTTCTGGTAACTGTAGGATCGCTATGACATGCTCAAAAACAGGCGAATTTTAGGTGTAATCTTAATCGTCGATATCGATCGATAATTATTTACATCTCTATTATTGACTCGGGGATTTTTTTGGGTCTTAATGGAAATGGGAGAACCTTACAGTAACATGGAACTTGCCAGTTTTATGTCATGTTCCAAAGGATATATGGGCGAATGTGGACTTCGTGGAGGATACGCGGAGGTAAATGGTTTTAAAGTTTATATATATATATATAATATATATATATATATATATATATATATATATATATATATATATATATATATATATATATATATATTGTATTATAATTACCAAATTTGAAACTTTTTCTAATTTTCAGGTTATCAACATGTGTCCTCAAGTGAAAGCCATGTATCTCAAGGCCATAAGCGCCATGTTGTGTCCAACTGTGCTCGGACAAGCTTGTTTGGACACGATAGTTCATCCGCCTCAGAAAGGAGAGCCCAGTTATGAATCTTTCATGAAAGAAAAAAATGATGTTCTCGATTCTCTTAAGGTAAGAGATTCTAAAGTCTGTTTTACACATCCAATGTTATTGATCAAAAAACTTGGTCAAATAGTTGATTAAGAAATTGAAAAGATTTGATTGTTTTTAGACTTTTCAACTTATTGATCAATTAAATGGTACAGGGGAAAAACGGGCCAAGTAAAATTTTATAATTTTGAGAAAAAGCAATTTTTAATTTCAAAGCGCCACAAAAAATAAAGTATTTGGATTGATAAAATTTTCTTTTTACCAATATGTTTCTCAACTATCTGAGACCTGTAGGTCGTAAACTGCAAGCATTTTAAAAAATTATTGATAGAAAAATCAACAATTTATTGATAACTGTGATTTTTGTTTTTTTTTTTTTCAAATCACTGTCTAATCTTCGGTATTCTCACATAAATCTGATCACTTAAAATGAAAACCTAATAGTTTGATTAGTGTAAGAAAATTAGCTAGATTATTTTTTGTTTACTTTAATTTTTTTTTTTATAGGAAAGAGTTTTACCATATTCCTAGTTAATTATGCACCAGTGAGATCAAATAATCTTGAGCTTGAGCACCTTAAACATGCTAAGTCACTTAAAGAAGGACTTTTTTTAATTGATCAATAACTTGCCAGGTGTAAAACCCGCGTTACAATAGCTCAGTTTACAGAGCAAAATAGAGGCTGCTTTGGTACAGTAACGGCCATTAAATTTTGGGCAATTCTTTTTCCCTTTCGTAAAATAGGCTTATGCCACCTTCTACTGAATATAAATACCTGTTGAAAAACCTAATAAAGAAACAGGTGTCCGTTGTCAGTATATATTTTCTAAAACCAAACTTAACTTTGGATCAAAAAGTATTAATTATTCATTATATTGAGCAGAGAGGTTCGAAAGGGATGTGGCGGAAGAGCTTAACATCCCGGGATATTCATTTTAGACCGAGCGCAGCGGCAGAAAAAAGAGACCGATTTTTTTAAGGCTGCCTTTGATACGGGTGATATTTATAGCCACAAGCTATAGTAGATGCACCTATTAAGTTCCGCAACGTGTTACTTCATATATAAACATTAACTTTAATTAGCAAAAAAAAAGATTCTTAAATCAATCTTTTACAGTTTTGCCAATTGTTGAAGCATAAGGCTAGATTGCCAAATCAACAAAAGGGAGACGGTTTTCTCCAGTACAAGAGTAAAGCATACTAATCTAGTTTGCAAAAAATCTGTAACTAAAAACACTTTTTTACAGTCTGCCAAGCACAATTTAGACTAATGTGTGCATGAGATTGACGAACACAAGGCAGACTGTTTTTGATATTTAAAAATTGAGCATAAAAAAGTTAATTAACAAATTTTTTACAGTATTTCAGAACAATTTTTTAAGTCTGCCTTTGAATAAATATTAACTTTTCAATAAATATTTCATATTAAATTATAAGATAAAAACACGAAGTTTAAAGGGGCAGACGCAGAAACTTGTAAAAAAAAAACTTATAAGGTTAAAATTTTTACAGTTTTGCCATTGTTTTCAAACAATATTTAGGAATAAATAAACAAACTATTGAATGGCAAGATTTAAATACTAGTGTCAGTATTATAATAAATTAGATTTTGTAACACCCGGACGATTTTGGAATTTTAAAAAATATTTATTTTATTGAACTAACAGAATAAAAATAATAAATCACTTTCCATTTTATTTTTCATATTCTGCATTAATAAAAGCAGAAGCAAAAAACCGCCCCAAGTCAACGCGATTAAGGTCGGATTATACAATATATAATATTCTTAGCCTTGACTCAGCGGTGGTTCAAGACTTCCAACCCGGAGGTTCGGGGTTCGATTCTACCCAAACGTTCTTTTTTTTTAATTTAATAATCTTTAAAATACTTTCAAATAAATTAAAATATATTTTGGGTATGTTTATAAATATTAATTAAATTAATTTTTTTTTCTTAAAAAATATATTTTTATTATTATTATACATTTTGTACACAAATGTGTGGGGGAATATTTGCAGAATTATGAGTAAACTTTTGTTTTTTTGTGTGTAAATTTAGAATATTTTGCACACAAAACAGTTACTTTGTTTTTAGATGTTATATAAAAATAATTTAAAAAAAATTAATTTTGAAAAAAATTGATGTTAAGAAATAAACTTCAGAATCCCAATTACGTAATGTGCGTGAATTGTAATTACTCAGAAAACTCAGTATTTTATTCTAAAACTATTATGCGTAAATTTTAATTACACAGAGAAAGCGATTGACCGGGGAAGTGGCGTTAGGACGCCATGGTCAGGTGGTGAAAGATTAACCGGGGTGGTAGGGTTAGTGCATCATGATGCATGCAAGGAACATCGTGACCTAATTTTTACTGACCCCATCAATCTTAGTTACCTGCCTACCGCGCGATTCTATAATATTTAAAGTTTCATAACGCAGATGTACCATCATAAATCGTCTGCCATTCAAATTTGTTTTTTAATAACTAAACATTGGGAACAATGGCAGACTGTAAAAAATTGTTAAAAATCATTACTTTTTTTTGAAAATTTAAAAAAATAGTTTTGCAGTTAATGTTATACATCGTATTAGGCTGCCTTTGTTTTATTCAATATTGTGAACTGAAGTTTATATTTAAATAATTTTTACACTGTAAAAAATTGTTCTGAAATACTGGAAAAATTTGTTAAATAACTTTTATGATCAATTTTTAAAAAATCGGGAAACAGTCTGCCTTTTGAAAATTCGTCAATCTCATGCACACATTAGTCACATTAGTCTTGGCAGACTGTAAAAGATTGATTTAAGAATATTTTTTTTTGCTATTTAAAGTTAATGTTTAATATGAAGTAACACGTTGCGAATTAATAGAGCTCTTCTATAGTTTGGTATAAATATACACCCGTATCAAAGGCAGCCTGTAAAAAATCGGTCTCTTTTTTCTGCCGCGAGCGCTCGGTCTATTTTGTTACAAAAAATGGCAGGAAACACACTCCTTTGAGAGAAGAGCTGGAAGTGGTCGCCCCAAACTAATCCAGAACAAGACAATAATTTAGTTAATGTTTTGAGAAACCAACCATTTAAATCTGTAGTTAAAGCAAAAACGGAAAGCAATTTCCCAGCATCGATCGGTTAGAACAGCACGGCGAAGAATAAGGCAAATATCCGAATTGCGCTGCCACCCGACAGCCTTAAAACCGTTTTTAACAAATGCAAATAAAGAACAACGCATTGGATTTGCTCTACAATTTTACTTGGAACCTCCTGATTTTTTGGGAAAATATAATATTCACCGATGAAAAAGTGTTTCAGTCTGCTACAATGGGATACTTAAGGTATACAGGCCTCAAGGAACACGATTTGATGAAAAATATGCCCAAAAGGACAGAAGTAGTGGGCGATTTTCGGTAAATGTTTGGGGGGGGTGGCTTTGTAGTTTTTTTGGGGGCAACAAGGAAACAAATTTATGCTTCCTTCTGTACTGGATCGATTTCCGGACAGAAATTTTATCTTCAGCAAGATAAGTGTCCCGTTCATACGGCCCGGCAAGTCGATGAATGGATGGAAGAGCACGTATCAGGTTTTACCGTGGCCGCACGTAGTCCGGAAAATGTTTGGCTTTTAAAAATAAAAATAAATAGGGAAAATAGTTTAGCCGCAAAATGTAACGAACTTAAGGATAAAATTTTAGAGCGTGAAATGAGTTATGAGGAAATCCGGACTACGCCGGGCTTTGGTCAATTCGATGCCTGGAAGGCTAAACTCTTTCTTAGAAGAAAACGGGCCGCAATAAAATATTAAATTTGTTTGGAAGGATATTTAAGTTTGTTTCAATTTATCAAATTGTTAATTAATTTATTAATTTGTTAGTTTTCATAAAACATAAATATTTTCTTTTCCTTTTGCTTTATTTATAGTAAAATTGGCAGAAAAGTAAAAATTTGACAATTTTTGATTGACTCCACGCACAAGGTTTCTGGTTAGCGTTGTTGCCAATTGTTTTTTTAATTTTTAACTGGGGGAAATTTATTATAAAAATAATATAATTTATAATAAAAATATTATTTTTTTTTATTTGTGGATTAAAACATTTAAACATATATTAGCAAGTGAATCTACTATAAGTTATGTAAATAAAAAGAAAATGTTTTTTTTTACAGTTGCGAGCCAAAATGGTGGCCGACACATTCAACAGCATGGAAGGTTTCAGCTGTAACACGGTTCAAGGAGCAATGTACGCGTTTCCGAAAATTACCCTGCCAGAGAAAGCCATCGAACAGGCCAAGAAGGAAGGCAAACAACCCGACGTATTCTACGCCTTCGAATTGTTGGAAAACACCGGAATTTGCATAGTACCAGGTTCTGGGTTCGGGCAGCAACCCGGTACCTACCACTTCAGGACCACCATCCTGCCGCAACCGGCCAAACTCAAGGCGATGTTGGAGAAATTCGCGGAGTTCCACTCGCAGTTTCTTAAAAAGTATTCGTAAATTTTTAAGGGTTCGTAGGAGGGCGTAAGAATTAATTGATTAAAGGCGGCGGTTTCGGCTCATTTTTTCAAACTTTTTGGTTGATAAGTAACCAATGGTCTTAGATTCGATATAGAAAAGTTAGTACGCCATTGTTACGTAAGAAAAGAACTTTAAACGAGCCGAAATTGCCCGATATTATTTGACACATTTATTCGTGCCACAAACGCTCGGTCACGAAGTATAGATATAAGGAGTTTGAACGTAATGTTAAAAGAATGGCTACAATTTCAGGGGCAGAACTTTTGTCGGCAGAGGGCGCTACTGTTTCTTGTACGTTAATAAATACAGTTATCTATTAAATAGAATTCTATGATTGATAAACGAAATGAAAGGTTTATAATATATAATTATACTTTTTTTTAAATGAAAACAGAATATTTTTAATACTAGATACTAACAAATATATTTGAAAACAAAGAAATTATGCAACTAAGTAAACAATCATTATCAAATTAAATTATTTATCAATGAAAAACTTACAATTAAATTTTTGGTAGCTAATATTACAAAATTAATGTAAAAAAATGTACTTTTAATTATTTACAAATATTTTTAAGGTTGCTTACTTTCGGTGCTTTTTTTTACTTCCTTTTCGACCACTCATGCATCCAGACATTGCACAGCGTCGTCCCATTTTAAAATTAATCACTTAAAAATTCGAAAACAAGTAACAATGATTTTTGTTTCATTGGATTATTTTTTTTAGATCAATAAACCACGTTTGTATGCATTTTTAAGGAGTAATAATGATAATAGTAACGGTAAAGTGTGTTCAACAATATAGTGCCTACAATAAAAGGGGACTGATGGTGATAATAAACTTCTTAGGTAAAAATATCTCAGGTATTGGCAAGTTTGGGTAAAGAATGCAGGTCAGGATTAAATTTGCAAAAATAATTTTTTAATAGAATCGCATATTAAAGGATATTCACAATAAAATTTAATAAAAATTTTAATATAAATTAAATTTACATTAAAATAAAATTTAGTTCAGTTTCACTGTCAGTGTCGTCTACATTATAACAATAAATTATTATTTTATAATAACATTTAAATATCGATATAAAATTTAAATACATATAATAAATTTTGTCAATTAAAATTAAAGCTATAAGGAATTTAATATGTTAGTTCAATTTCATATATTTTCAATATATCAATTCAGTTTCACTATCACTATCGTCGTCTACATTAATTATAAGGGGTTCTATGTTAGTATGAAATGCCCTGTATGAATCCTCCACTTTTATAACATGGTTTATTGTTCTTTTCCAACAATCAGCGTCTGGGTCATCTATATTTTGCCGGATTAATGCGAATCTTGAATGGTCTTCGCCGAAAGTCCCAAACTGTTTGGAATCCAACCATCTTCTGATCCAGCATGAATAATCGTGATCCGTTTTCCTTTGTTCGATGGAGCTTTTGATTGGCATCGCACTGTTCCATCGGTCCATCCTTTTGCCGGCGTATCGTGGGTATCATACCAGGTCTCATCCAAATAGATTATTGGTCTTTGTAGAGACCTGTAATCACTTATGGCAGTCAAATATTCAAAACGCCATTGCCTAATCCGTTGGGATTCCATAATAACTTGCCTTTTGTCAATTTTGCAGTATTTGAACCCTATTTGATAAAAATGTCCATAGGTTTCCAATTGATATCCTTATCTCAGTGGAGCTCCTTAGTCTTGTTTGCAATGATCTGATAGTAGGCACCAAGTTTTCTTCGTACATACAGTAGATAGTTCTTATCAAATCTTTATCACCGTCATCAGTGGTTCTGGAAACACCACTATCGTTTCGTTTTCGTCTCGGATGAATTGGCCTCGAAATGTGAACTCTCACTGATGATACCGGTATCCCTGTCAAATCGCTGGTTTCTCTTACAGCAGGAGTAAAAGCCCAACCCCTTTGGACCAGCTTCGATGAACATGTCTGACGATTTCTTTGGCATCAAGGGATAAAACTCGTCGTCGAACAGGAACAGTAACACAGGGCGCCGCTGTTGCAGTTTCCCAAGGACGAAACATTTTTCACAAAAATTATTAAACAGCACAGACTAACTCTCACTACGGGAACACAAATATAAATGATTATACTCAACCCAAATTATACAAATACAACGGCGGGCGTAATTTCGGGCGGTAATCCCTCGCCACCTGGCCAAAGCAAAGGGACCATCTAATGACATAGGTAATTTCGGCCGAGGGTAATGTTTATGGTAGGATTACCTAGAGACGTATTAAAGAGTGGTGGAGTGCGTTGGAGGTGCATCAAGAAAAATTTAAAGTGTTTAGCTAAATTGTATACTGTTGGTGCCGAATTTACAGTAACCAGGAGTGAGTTAACTCACAATCATGAACCAGATCAACGTTCTGGTTAGTTTTTAGCTATAGTTTCTAAGTGTATAATAGTATGCAAGTACCTATATTTTAGTTGTATACATACATTACGTTCTGCTTTTTCTTACATCATTTGTCTTTGATGCTGGATTAATAAAAAAACTTGTACCATTTATAGGACATATTTTATTTGGTAATTATTCCGTATCGCTGTTTCGGCTGTTTTAAAAGATTTTTAAAAATTTCTTTTACAGGCTACTTATTTGGATACCATATAATATTAATCCGGTGGGGAAGCTCCAAAATATGTTTCAATATTTTTTTATTAAAAAGCGCTTTAACCAGAACTAAATGACCGCCCATTCTGACCCTACGGAAATCGGCCAGAAAGGGCGGTCATGGTTAGTTCTGGTTAGTTAGGGCAGCTTTTTATTTTTCTTATTTATATTTTATGTCAAAATTCGGGGACGTATTAGAAAAGACCCCGATTTGGCAGCTTTTTATTTTTCTTATTTATATTTTAATGTGAAAATGCGGGGACGTATTAGAAAAGACCCCGATTTGGCAACACTGACACTAGAAGTTGCTTGTCATCAGGTGGAGTTTTCGCATTATATGAAGAAAATCAATGGTGATTTTAAATTTTAAAATAAAAACAAAATATTCAAACATGTTCTTGACGCTCCCCCACCGGATTATTATTATATGGTATCCACATAAGTAGCCTGTAAAAGAAATTTTTAAAATCTTGTAAAACAGCCGAAACAGCGATACGGAATAATTACCTTTTATTTTACCTGCTCCTTTCGGCCGAAAATACTTATCCAAATACAAGAACCGATCCTGTATGCAAATTTTGACCATAAACAATAAACCGTGACAGACGATCGCAATAAAAGTGGTTTATTACCATCAGTCCCCTTTTATTGTAGGCACTATATTGTTGAACACACTTTACGTCTTCGGTTTTAGCGCCACGAGTAATAAAAAAGTGTACAATTATCTGGGTTCATTTTTATATACACAAACACAAAGTATATATTTTTTCACATTAATTTTGAAACTGTAACTACTGAAAAATGTAATGGTAAGTTTTTCATTGATAAATATTTGAATTTGATAATTATTTTTTACTTGATCGTATAATTTCATTTATTTTAAAATATATTTGTTAGTATCTAATATAATTTAAGTAAAATATTCGTCTTCATTTAAAAAAAAATGTACCGGGTGTCCAAATAAGATAGGACGCTGGCTGTATCTCAGAAAATGTTTATCGCACAGCGTTGGGAAAAAAATATTTTTCGTAAAAGTGGTGAAGAGAAATAGCTGAAAATTATTTTCAAGTTTCTGAAATGGCCGCTAGGGGGCGTAACTGCAATCTTAAATCTAAAAAAGTGATGTTTCTGTAAATTTTGCTATATTAACTTAGCAAAAAAATACCTGATCTTTAAGGTCGAGGATAATCTGAACCTTTTTTGTTTGACAATTTTTGCTATATCTCTAAAAATAAAGGGGTGGGGGGTATTCAAAGGTTTCCGTAAGACACACCCTATATCTTCGAAACGGCTGAGCCAATTTTAACAAGCTTAGGCTAGTTGACAAGAACTTTTCTTGGGCTATAAATGTTATAATATTTGAAGATTTGTTAGTTTCACATGTCGCCGCTAGAGGGCTTTTTTCGATATTCCCACAGAAATGGTTAATTTTCCCAAAAAAATTAAATGCATTGGTATATTTTTTTTAAGTAATAAAGTAGCTTAATAATGGCTAAACAAACTGGCGAAAACCGTAACTCGATATCTTGTTCCTTACCTAAAATTTAGGACAAAGAAAATTTTATACGTCAATATTTCAAAAACTATAAAAGCTACAAGAAATATTATATGACATAAATCATGTATTTTTAAAAAACCTTTAATTTAGGTTATAAAATCTTTTCGTCTAAATGCAATACTTTACGAGTTATAATCAAAAAATCGAATTTTCAGAATTTTTTTAAGGTATACCCCTAAAATTCGCTTTTTTGATTATAACTCGTAAAGTACTGCATTTGCATGAAAAGATTATTTAACCTAAATTAGAGGTTTTGTAAAAATACACAATTTATGTTTTATAAAATTTCTTGTAGCTTTTATAGTTTTTGAGATATTGATGTATAAAATTTTCTTTGGTCTAAATATTAGGTAAGGAACAAGATATCGAGATGCGCTTTTCGCAAGCTTGCTTAGGCATTATTTAGCTACTTTTTTATAAAGAAAAAATTATACCAAAGCATTTAATTTTTTTGAGAAAATTACCATTTCTGTCGGAATGTTAAAAAGCTCTCAGTAATGATGGATTTGGGTGAGGTCTGACGTAAATCTTGACGTCACTGTTAGGTATGTGTTGGGAGCTGTTTACGTGGAACTGAACCGCTCGAACCTGAACAACCTGAACCTGGTAAACCTGGTGAACCTGAACAACTTGATCCTGGTGAACCTGGTTGACCAGGTTCAGGTTCAAGAGGTTAGAGCATTCAGGATTTTCGAGAGGTTTGTTCCAGTAAAAACAGCTTTAACACATACTTATAAAAGTTCGGGCAAAAATTTAAAAGTCAGACCTTCCAACGACGCCATGACGTATTATCCGACGCCCAGCACTACTGCCCTCTAGCGGCGACATGTGAAACTAACAAAACTTCAAATATTTTAAGATTCATAGCCAAAGAATAGCTCTTTTCAACTAGCCCAAGTTTGTTAAAGTCGGCTCAGCCGTTTCGAAGATACAGGGTGTGCCCATGCCGTTTGGACTCCTTGTATTTCTATACTTTGTGTTCTAAATATAAAGGAGGACATACATTATAAATTGCTTCCCTTCTTTTAAATTTCAACGCACGCCCTGTGTCAAATTAAAGCCATTCTCATAGATAGTTTCATTTGACATGGATGAGCACGAATAAATGCATCCAATACCTACAGAAAGTAAGCAGTTAGCGCAGTGGAGAAGTGAAATTTTACTTATATTAAATATGGCTGTAAAGACCTATCGATATCATTGTTTAATATCGATAGTTTATCGATAAAGAGTTGCCACAAATAACACAGGTAAACAATTTTTTGTGACATAGGCAAAATAAAGTGATTATTATAAACAAAACTTGCAGAAAAATCCCAAAATGGCTTTGGATTTTTTTCCATCACCCATAGTTTTTTTGGTGGGACTGTTTTCAACTATAACCCATACATAATACCTTAGTGCCTGTCTCAGGGGCCACATTTTCTTGCAGGATGTGTTTTAAGAAATTTTACATGTTGTTAATTATAAATAAGCATGTTGCAGAGTTATCTGTGGGTGATGAAAAAAATCGCCTTTTAAAATTTGATTTCGGAATATCAAAATACATTAGAAACCCTTGAAAATTGTCATGGCACAAATCCTGTGTTTATCAGTGTAATATATTCCTGGTTACAGGTTGATACTATTAAGTCAAAACACATAATTTGTCTGCAGTTACTGTTCTTTTTTTTAATTTCTGTAGCACTTTATATATTCATAAGGATCAATATTTTTCACTTAAGCTGGCTGATATTAAAAAATTATCGATTACAGCTTCGAGCATAGACCTATAGAGTAGAGATGTCGATAGGTCGATAGCACTATCGATAGTATTGAGCTCCCATATAGGGTATCGCTTGGAAAGACTCCTGCCGATAGTTCGAGAAGTACCTCTGTACCCCTTCGACAGGGGTCTTTCCAAGCGATACCCCATCTGGGAGCACAATACTATCGATAGCGCTATCGACCTATCGACATCCCTACTGTAGAGGCAGTCTTGCCGCTTGATCGTGCGAAAGGAAAAATAGGTGTGTAAGTGTAACCTTTCTCTCCCTCGCTCTAATGTTCTGATTGATCAGCGAGACGAAGCCGACCAGTCAGCACACAGAGCACCCGTCCCTCTGACCAATTAGTGCTTTGAAGCAAGGAAGAATGCAACCATTTTTCTTACTCTCTGGCACGCTTGTTTGCGTTGCTAAGCGACAAGACTGCCTCTATAGGTATGCTCAAATATATACAGCTTATCGATAATTTTTATCAGCTCTTGTTCACCGCACTCGATCTAACTTGGTCAAACCATATCGAGATTATTCATAGCGTGGCATCTAGTCGATTCAAAATTAAGAAATAAAAACTCTCTAGTTATGAACTTGTTGAAATTAATTATAAATAAATGACAATATAAAACTTGATTGTGTAGTCGAAGTTTTGTGACATTCTAAGCACCGTTCTTCCTGTACGTTGGATAATGAATGGTGCTTTGAATGTTAATAAAACATACTTGATGGCTGCCGCTGTATCTTGTTATGTACTGTATAAATGTTGAAATTTTAAATTATGTTTGTGAGTATGTTGTTAAAAATATATTATTCACTGTATTGAATCTTGTTTTTTTTTTAATAACGCAAGGGGTATATACACCTCACTAACCAATCAAGCACATAGAGAAAGAAAGGTTATACTGCGATTCTTTCTGTTCGGCGAGCGACAAGGCCGCCTCTATAAGGTTCTTATCGATGGAATACGCTATAAAGTGTCCTTAGTTTTTTATTTTTGAAACTCTATTTTTGTTTCAAGGTAGGACAAACGCCTCGAAAAAGGAATGAATTTAGCTTAGCACTATATTAATCAAAAAATAAAATTAATTTTTTTAATAAAATGTTTTATTATCTGCAATTAGACCACTACCAATCAGAATCTTCGAGCATATTCTTGCTAGCCCTGCTGCTCGGCAGTGAGAACAAGCGTGCGTGAAAGAAATAAAAATTGGTTACCTACCTTTCTCTCCGTTTCCAACGTACCGATTGCTCGGTGGGCGGGTTACAGATCTCCTCCATCGACCAATTATCATGTTGAAGCGAGAGAAAAAGGTAGGTGACCGATTTTTTCTGTCTCTCTAGCACACGCTTGTTCGCATTGCAGAGCGGCAGTGCTGCATCTAGCAGGTATATGCTCGAAGATCAGAATTAACAAATAGACTTTTTAAAATGACAATAATTTATCTAAAATATGCCTTATTTCTAAAATATTAAAATTACTGTACAATTATTATATTCTTAAAATTGTATGGAAAATCTGTGATCAAATTTAAAAACTATGAATTAAAAAAAAAACATACTATTTAATTATATTATACAGAGTGCCACAGATTGATGATGCATGGGATCTCGAAACGAATGAGTCGGAAATTATGGCAAGAGGCATTTAGTTCTAAAACATGCCGATTAGAAAGTTGTAAAATTCGATTCCGAGATATCAAAACCGAAATTTGCTGATTTCGTTTTAATTTTTTTCTGACGTTATTTAAAGAGATATGGAAAAACAAAAGACACTTTCTCATGGCCACTTCTTAAGCTCTACAAAACAGCGTTGAGAGATTTTCCGTACGACGTTTCGTTTTCGTTAAACCATCATCAACTTTATTTTTTTAAATGCGGCACTCAATTGTTTATTGCATTTTTTTAAAGCAGTTATAATCCCAATTACAACGATGTATAACACTTAATATTTTTCTGTTAAATAAACATATTTTCCATAAGAGACAATGAGTAAGACAAGGAACGCACATCATTTCTTATAGGGGCGTTCCATATTTGTTAATAAATATTAAGTATTATACATTTTTGTAATTGGGATAATAAGAGGTTCAAAAAAATTAAATAAAAAACCCAGGTCCGTATTTAAAAAAATAAAGTTGATGATGGTCTAACGAAAACGAAACGTCGTACGGAAAATCTCTTAACGATGTTTTGTAGAGCTTAAGAAGTAGCCATGAGAAAGTGTCTTTTGTTTTTCCATATCTCTTTAAATAACGTCAGAAAAAAATAAAAACGAAATCAACAAATTTCGGTTTTTTCCGGATATCTCCGGAAGTACTCGGAATTTTACAACTTTCCAATCGGCATGTTGTTAGGCACCTAAATGCGCAACTTTGCCATAATTTAACCGACTTCGTATCTCTTACGGTTTACGAGATCCCCATGCATGCACTCGAATCTGTGGCACCCTGTATACATATGCTGTTTAAAGACATGGTGTTTTTTAGGAATTTTTTGTTTAGCGGTATCACATAAATCATATATACACCAAAACTAACCATGACCGACCAGAACCGAGGGATTTTGAATTTGTCGAAATTATCACTTTGTAGAAGTTATTAAAAATGAAAAATAAATATCAAAAACTGTTCTCTTTACAATTTTAAACTATTTACAATAATATAACAACATTTTTGTGCAATTTGAGCCCTTTCTGGTCGATTTCCGAAGGGTGGGTAGGTATAACGAAAAAGGACCCTTTAAAAAACCCAAAAACCTACAAAAAAATTTTGTAGGTTCAGTGAAATTGGCCGTTTTTCTTGCGAAACGCGGACACTCGCGTCTAGAGATACTCCGGTTTTGACCCCGGTTCACGAGCTTCTTTCTTGACAGTGTTGACACATGAAACATGCTTTATTATACAGAGACTCTTCGCGTTATTTAAAAAGTAGGCTTCTTCTAAAAATGCATTTAATGTAAAAAAAAGCAAATCATGGGTTTTTTCTTATACGTCCTCCGCATTTTTACGTCTGATATATAATTGGGGAAAATAAAAAGCCGCTTTGCTAACCAGAACTAACCACAGACTAAAACTTAGGGCTATTGAATTTGTCTAAATTATCCCTACATAGAAGTTATTACCAAAATTTTTATAATTTTTAATATGGTAGAAGTTTTTTTTTTAAGTGTAATTATATATTTCCCGGGTTTTTCTAATACATTGTTAAAATTTTGTTTATAACTTCTACAAATAATTTAGACAAATTTAAAAGCCCTAAGTTCTAGTCGGTCATGGTTAGTTCTGGTTAGAAAAGCGGCTTTTTATTTTCTCCAATTATATTTCAGACGTAAAAATGCGGGGACGTATTAAAAAAAGACCCCAAATTATTACATTAAAATGTAATTTTTTAGCCGAGTCCCTGCATAATAAAGCAGGTTTCATGTGTCAACACTGTCAAGAAGCTCGTCAGCGGGGGTGTCGCTAGACGCGAGTACTGCCAGAGGCTGCTAGATAATGTCAACATAGCGAATCAAAGGCCCATTTCTACTATTTCATATAGCAATGGAAAGTAAATTACTTTTCTCACTAGAGAAAAAAGTACTTTTCTCACTGTTTGTGGGTTTTCCTCATTGCATGAGTAATATTTTATTTTAAAAGCTAGTAACCAGTGAGAAAAATGTTACTTTTAGTGCTAGTCGTGGAAAAATATAATTTTTCGTCGAATTCTGGCCAACTTACAAAATCTTTTTGTTGTTTTTACGTTTTTTAAAGTTACAGTCACAGTCACGTCAAATTTAAAGGGACAGACGTAAATTTAAATCATAAAAAAAATTTAATATGTGGCAAAACAAGAGATTAACGTATTTTTGGATTAAAAATAAATTTTATGCGAGGGTTCCATTCTGGATTTACACCTACACTATTTTTTTCTACCGCACCGAGCCAATCGTTTCACAACTCTCACGTTCTCGTGTCGCGCGTTATGCCCCTTCATGCTGTTTTTGTATTTCGTTTTGAAATCACAGATCTCGCATTTATAAATCAGTCCTTCGGGTCGTTCATGTTTTTTCATGTGTTGCTTCAAATTACCCCGGTTAACAGTCGTAAAAAAACATTGTTCACATTTTATTTTCGGTTTTAAGAATCGATGCGTAATGTTGATAAGAATTTTTAGGGATAAACAGTTTGGAGTCGGTAGTTTCGGCTGGCTGTGCTGGATCAAAACTCGAAGAGCTAAAACAAAACGGACATTTTATACCGTATATGTTGTTTAAAAGGTGTATAAATGGTTGCCTAATTCATAATTAAGTAAGGGTCAAAAAAAGGAAAAAAATGGATACATTTGAGTTGTTTTTTTTTTAACCAAAAATAAGCAATAAAATATTGTACAGTGTATTTGTTTAATATGCAAGTGCCTAATCAGCCAGGAAACGAACCATTTTGCCTAGCAATTTTTTCAAAATGCATAGAAAAACTTAACATTTTGACATTAGGTAGGGAATAGTTCAAGGATCAAAATCTATATCATGCGGAAATGCGCCTTTACCTTGGGGGTGGTTGCCAAACCATCTCGAGGGTGGATTTTTTAATTTTTAACCACAAGGATCGATGGAAAAATGATTTCTAAGCAGAAAATGTTATATGCGTTTTTTTTTGTAAAATGCATAGTTTCCGTCGATAAAATCAACGTTTTTATCGGTTTTTTGCAAATAACTCGATAAGTATGCATTTAATCAAAAAAGCTGTAAATACCAAAAGCATTTGCAAAGAAGTTTCTTAAAAAAAAGGTATATATAAAAATTGAGTGAGTTATGACAAAGACAATTGTAGTTTCACTATAGACCCACAAAGCAATGCTAAGTTTTTGGTAATAGGTTTGGACGCTCGCTTGTTGGTGCGAGCTTCCATCAGGAGAAAATACGTTCACTTGCTTCTATATAAACGAACACTGTTGCCAAAGCTATAATAATGGTAACAGTAAGTAATTATTTTAACAAGAAATATGCCAAACTTTTAATTATAATAATTAAAACATTTTCTTGCTGTTTAATAATACAATTTTAATTTTGTAAATTTTTACATTGGATGTATATATGTCTTTATATATCCGTCTGTTTAAAATTAAACATAACAAAATGGACAAAAAAATGTTATGAAAAGAATGAACACTTTGTTAAAGGTCAGTTCAATAAATGGAAGTTAAAAGAAATTATACTATTAACAAATATTTTTAGACAATTTCATAAACGCACCTTAAAAACGTCAGTAAGAATACGCATTTTACGTCCTATAATTACCACTACAGAAAAAACACAGCGCTGAAATAGCAACACGAAATGCAAGACATCCAATAAAAATTAAAGGTATTTAGTTTTAGAAAATTAGTCATTAATATATTGTTAAAATGTGGAAAAGAATCGATCGGATCGCTTGATTTCGCAATAATAAATGAATATAAATTTTTGTTGTATAGTTTCAGTATTTCTTGTCAAGTGTAAATGTCATAAAATAAAAAATATAATTAAAAAAAATTTAAATTATATTAAACATCATGTATCCTATCAACTACAAATATATTTTTAATCAAATTTAAATTTTCCAAAGTAAAAATTTACATAATTAAAATTTTAGTATTATTCAGCAAAAAAAAATTTATTACAACGAATTTGGCCTATTTCCCACAAAAATAATTCCTAATCACTGTTTTTATTGTTAGAGCTTTGGCAACAGTGTTCGTTTTTATAGCAGCGTATGAATGTTTTTTCTCCCGATGGACGCTCGCTCCAACAAGCGAGCGTCCAAACTTATTACCAAAAATTTAGCATTGATTTGTGTGTCTATAGTGAAACTACAATTGTCTTTGGTTATGATTAAAATAAGGTTAGACCAAATTTTTTTGAGTGCAAAAATTTTCGAAAACAACCCCCTAACTACCACCCTAATTAAACTGAGTCGTAGCCCTTTTTCAGTTC
>JAHBCN010008114.1:0-40291 GCA_019359885.1 Listronotus oregonensis
TTAATTTTTTCTTCAGAAAATGCAGATCAATAACTATATCTTTGACGATGCCACACCATAGGTTAATTGATCAGGGATTTGAATATGCAATTATGGTATAAAGTCCCGAAATTTTTTAGGTCAAATATTGTAAAATAGATGGATTGATCGAGGTCGTCAAATTTAACTCCAATTGGCTTTTTTGTGGGGCTTTATAAAGGACAAAGTTAGGGTTTCTACACCTATAACTCCCCATAACATGAGAGATTAAATCAGTTCTGCTTGGTGGGAAAGTGGTCGGAAGTCGAAAAGAGGTATATTGGACAACTTCTAAGATGTAATAGACGATAAATAGTTAAAAAATAGGTTGTAAATTTAATGATATAGTCATAATTCTGCAACCAACAGAGCAATATATAAAATTTTTTACACATACCTGGTTTTTATGTAAAGATGTATTTTAAAATATTTTTTCCTTCATTTAAAATATGAAAGTTACCTCTCCCCATTCCTTAGGAAGAGTAAAAAAAAAAATTAAACTGATGGAAAATATACCCCTGTATTATTACGTCACCAAAATTTCATAAAAATATTTGAAACCCTTTTCGACATATAACAATGTAGCACTTAAAACTACTCTCTAGATATCCGGAAATCGTATAGGTAAATTGACTCTTTGCCTGCAGGATCTATACCCTGAAACCTTAAAAAAAGCGGCTACTTCTAAAGAATAACCTGCAGAATATTTTCTTAATAAATGATTCCCCATAGCAAGGCAGAAAAAAATACCATACTTTAGAGAAAATGTGTAATAGCAAACCTAAGAAAATGTAAATGCCAGAATAACTATTTCAAAACCTGTTATCTATTAGAGATCAATGAGTTTCAGATGTATTATAGAGGAATAGTGCGAAATCCAGAGAGGTCTGGTTTCCGCAAAAATTTCCCAGGTATTTGTACCACAGATTTGCTTTAAAAGGTGTTTATGCTATGCAATGCAGACCAAAACAGTGGAGTTTATTATAATACAGGTTTGAATTTATATAAATATAAATATAAATATAAATATATATATATATATATATATATATATATATATATATATATATATATATATATAAAAATATATATATATATATATATATATATATATATATATATATATATATATATATATATATATATATATATATATATATATATATATATATATATATATATATATATAAAATATATATATATATATATATATATATATATATATATATATATATATATATATATATATATATATATATATATATAATATATATATATATATATATATATATAATATATATATATATATATATATATATATATTATATATATATATATATATATATACTTCAATTTCATAACATAATTAAAACTATAATTGAAATCGTTTTTTTTTTAATTACTTTATCTATTTCTTCATCGTGTACATGACCAAATCGACTCATTTTGACTGATTTTGACGTTATCAATTGACAGTACAAACAAAAAGGTTCGATTGTTCGGTGTTTGTAAGTAAGTGAAAATGCCACGTTGTCTAGGCAACGTGAAATTTCCGCTGAAATTTTTTGATTTTTAACGTGTCTTATGGGAAAATTTATACATGAGTGAAATATTCAGAAAAAAAAATCGCGTATAGTGATCTAAACTTTAAATCATTTATAAAGAAACCCAGTAAAGAAAAAAATTTAGAAACTGCAATAATTTGGTAAAATGTAAAGTAGTTGCTCAAAATATTGTAAGGAGTATATTTTTTTACGATATAAAACAAATAAGAAGAAATGCGAAAAAAAAACTGTTCCTTTATTCAAATTTATGTTTGTCTTTTAAATGTCTTTATAATTTTCTTCCAAAATGTAAAATCCAAATGAGTCTGGTGTAAATTGTTATGCATGCGTCGCCTTGCTAAAAACCGTTTACGAGCAAGTTAATAAATATGTAAATTATTTTGATCCTTCTCCCCAAGCAAGCGCCTGTACTATTCTCGCGAAAGGTGTCTTCCAATTGGGGATAGTGGTCCCCCGGCGCGCATTATTGAGGGGATAATAAGAAAACCGGGGGATGAACATTAGCCACAGGAATCTGGCAGACATTCTCACCCCGGAATTTGCATAAAGGTATTATGCGGTCGAGTGGCAAATAGCGGTGTTTGATATAACGCTTTAATAACAAAGTGATTAGTGTTGTTGGAACTTTTGTCATCGGTGCACATTCAGGCTTTTGTATACCGTTAGAAACAAATTACATAAACATACAGCTTGTTTGAAGGGTCATTTCATATGAAATCGTCTAATTGGCAAAGCCAGCTCATTTTAGATTTTGTTCTAACTCTTAGGCCCCAAAGAATGATTTCCATGCACATTTAATTTTTAGAAGCGCCCATTTTAGTCCATTTTTGGAGAAATAGCCATTTTACAACCAACAAAGAAAATTATTTCTCTTCCCTAAGGACTTATAAGTCCCCCTCGCATCCCTTTTAGAGGTTTGGAAAATATCCAATTTGATTGAAAAGTAAAACAATAAGTTTAAAATAATTTATTTTGTATTTTTCTTATTATACCAAAAAAGCATCTCCAGATGTTTTTACCCTTTTGACGAGAAAAACTACCCCTAAAACACGATAAAATAAAAAGTACGCAAAAAATTTATTTTTTTACATTTTGCCTTAGATTTTAAATAAAAAGCCATTTTTATTATTATTATTATTATTTATTTATCAATAAACGGGAAACCCCATTGAAGAATAACAAATACAGAATTTTTTTTACAAAAATACAAAATTAAAAAAAGTTAACATTCAGCAAACTTACAAATGGGTAAATTCTAAACATAAATCAATAAATCATACTTATAACAATCACCAAACATAAATTAACAAAATAATAAAATATAAACAATATTAACAATTAAAACCTTTAATAAATTAGAACAGCCCAAATATATTTTTCTTAAATCTATTTAGTGAGCCCCCAAAAGGGTCCAGAGATGGATGGTCGTTTAAGTATTTTAAGGTTCTGGTCATAGGACCATATTTTCCATAATTGGTGGCATGAAATTTAACTTCAAAGATGTCATTCCTTCTCAACAAGCGATCAGGCACTTTTATAAAGATCTGCTCCAGCAATGCTGGACAATCAATACATCCATTCAACAATTTATAGACAAACAAGAGATCATTAACTATTCTCCTTTCTCTTAAGGTGTTTAAAGATAATTCATTATGTACATGAGCAAATCGAAAATGACAAAACTTTATAAACTTTTTCTGTACTCTCTCAATGTTGTCTATATGAACGTTATAATATGGGGACCATACTATATCTCACTAGAGAGCAATAAAGAGTTTTCAAGGAAGACAAAGACAAGTCTCGGGCCAGTCTGAAAATAAAGCCCATCAACATCAATGCCTTAGAAACAACCAAGGAATAATGATCCCGAAAAGTAAACTTATCATCAAGAATTACTCCAAGATCCCTGACACTAGACAGAAGTGACAGTTCCTGCCCCCAATATGATAATGAGTACTGATTCTTGTTCGATTTCTGTAAAAACTAATGTAATTACATTTACTGGTGTTTAGTAATAGGTAGTTAATCCTAGACCATTGAACAAAACTGTCAAGGTCCATCTGCAGTAGGGAACCATCATACTCAGACCTAACCACTCTATAAAGCTTCATATCATCCGCAAACAAAAGGAAGTGGCAGGACTTTAAATACTGACCTATGTCATTGACAAACAAGTTAAAAAGGAGTGGGGCACAGTGTCCTCCCTGGGGGACTCCAGATGTAACCGTTATCGATTTGGAAACAGACCCTCCAATCTTAACCCTTTGAGTGCGTCCAATAAGCATGCTCTGGATCCATCTTAAGGACACCTCATCAAAACCAGTTGCTCTCAGCTTCGCTAGAAGAAGCCGATGATTCACTCTATCGAACGCCTTGGAGAAATCCGTGTAGATAGCATCCATCTGATGCCCCTCTTCCAATGCATTCAAAATTTCGTTCTCATACACAACCAAGTTAGTTGTAGTTGATCGGTCCCTAGCGAATCCATGTTGTTCTTTGACTATACAGCCTTTACAGGACCAAACGAGTTGGTCGTAAATTAATGAATCCAGAAGCTTTGGGATGGCTGATTGTTTCGCAACTCCTCTATAATTACTAATATTCTCCCTATCCCCGGTCTTATAAATTGGAACAACATAACTCTCTTTCCAGGCAGTTGGAAGCTCACCCTCTGCCAGAGACTTGTTAAAAATATTACATAAAGGAACGCATAAACTATATACAAGATTGATCAGTGCATATTCTGGAATTCCATCCGGACCGCAATTTGTATTTTTAGACAGAGCCACAATCTTATTAAAAACATCAGAAACATTTATACTTTTTAAAGTAACATCACACCTGTTATCAATAATGTAATCAGGCACTTGTACGTTACCATCAGAAATGTAAACAGTTTGAAAAAAATCTGCAAACAAATCTACTATGGATTGTTCATTATCTACCATTTTGTCATCAAAATACATGCAGTCCGGAAGAACAAAAGACTTTCTTTGCTCATTCACAAATCTCCAAAAGGTTTGTGGATTCTGAGAAACACTATCCTCCATCTCTTTTAAATACAATGAATAATCACGTTTTACTAACTCTTTACATCTAGTACGTAAATCAGAGAACTGAAGATAATGTTCCTCAGAACGGGACTGCATATAAGATTTATGAGCTATTTTTTTCCGAATTATAAGGTCTCTGACCTCAGCACTAAAATATCTAGGAAAGTTAGAGCTCTTGTAGCGTTTTACAGGTACATATATTGACATTCCTTGATAAAAAATATCATAAAACAAAGATGCGGATTCAATAACATTAAGTGGAGCCAACATTAAATTCCAATCGAAAGTACCCAAAAAATAATTAAATCCCAAAAAATCAGCATTTTTAAAATCGTAAAAAAACTCTTCCTTTCCTAGCTGTTTAAAATTTTCAATCTGTCTTACCTCACAATAGTATGCTTTGTGATGCTGGCTATTAGGAAACAACAAATCACTGGCAGGAATTACAGATAAATCTCTTATATGACTAAACATTAAATCTAAATATACATTACGTGAATTAGGATCAGATATATGTTGAAGCATGTCTAATAACAAAAAACTTTGTGCAATGATCTCAGCATTGTAACCCGGTTGACAGTCCACAACAAGACTATCCTCATTGGTCCTCCAATTTGCCAATGGTAGGTTGTAGTCCCCAAATAAGATTATTTTAGCATTAGAATAATTGTGGCAAATAGACTCAACTGTATCACAGTGAGACTGATAGATAGTAGCATCAGAGTTTGGGGGAATGTACAGACCACCAAAAACAATTTTAGAAAAACCATACTTTACAAAAACAAAAAGTTGTTCAATATTGGCCTGATCAATTTTTATTAAGCGCGAATGAATAGTGTTCCTAATTAATATAATTACTCCACCACCCCTCTTTTTTGTACTAGTCAGCTCAGTTCTATCACAAATTTTAGTAGTTAACCAACTTTCCACCAATATTATCACATCGTAATCACTACATAACACAGCCTTCTTGAGATCTGCCAACTTTGAACTAATACCTCCCACATTATGGTAATAAATCTTCAATGGAGTTGAGCTACGTTTTTTTGATATCTTTTAGTTATTACTGGAACACCTTTCTTATATGTTATTACCAGATCTTCTCCGTTTTCTCGATTAATCTTTTCGATTAAAAAAATAATAAATCGGAATTATGTTCACTTCATAATATATAATTTGGTATATTTTGGTTTGCTTTAAAATATTTTCCCTGAAAAAAATGCAAGAGTAACCATTCTAAACTAATTGTTGTAATTTTGATTCGAACTGGATGCCCAAAAAGGGTGCGAGGGGTTCTTATAATCCTTTAGAAAAAAATTTTTTTTTTTCGTAAAATGGCTATTTATTCAAAATTTAGGGCAAAAACAAAAACTTGTTTGGTTTGCTTTTTTTTATAACGTACGATATTTTGGGGATGATTGGGGGTTCTTTTACACCTAATGAATTACCCGAAAATTTAATTTAGCCTTAAACTATTATAATGTCATGCAATATACAAATTTTAATTAGTAATACATAATTTCTATTAATTTTTCAAGGGATTATTTTTAAAAAACATTTAAAAGGGTGTTTTTTACCCTTTTGGTGGTAACGCTAGGGTTCAAGGGTTTTGAGACCCCAAAATTCGGATTCAGCGATACAAAAAACGTACTCTGGAAGTATTTTCTAGGTGTCTAATGGCATTTTAATAGGTTTTTTATAAGTTTTTTTTGTTAAAAACTCAAAAAAAACGGTGTTTTTTGGGGTGATGCCCGAATTTCGGAGCTGCAAGACCCCAAAGTTTGAAATCACCGAACTTAAAAACGTACCCTGAAGGTAGTCTCCACTTGCATTGGGCGCCCAAGACCCGCGTTTTAAATGGACTATTTCCGCCTGTCGTTTAAAAAACATCATTTTTATGCTGTGTAACATTTAGCTGTTAATTTTTTTTAATTAAAGATATTAATACGTTCGACGCGGCATTCAAAAATGGAAAGGTAGTAATTCTAGTGCAGACATAAAAAATTTACTTAATCTATACCTCTAAATAATACCGTGGTGCTGCTTGGTCAGGTTTCGTGGTTTTTAACCAACTTCAGTGTTTCGACTGTTCGGTCCTAGCAGCTAGTTTGCACTTAAAAAATAAGTGGATATATTATAGAAAAAAATAAAACTGATAATTGACCCGAATAGTTCATTCTTTATATAAAAAATCAACTCGAAGTTTTGGGATATTAAAACATGCCGTTATTTAGTTCGGTTAATGGGTATGTCCACCGCAAAATAAAAATTTATTATCAACAGAATCTTTAGTTCTTACCTTTAACTTTTAGCATTTGTATAGTTCGTTTTGTTATTTTTATTTTTACTGTATGTACAGGTAATTTTTTTAAATCAATAATTGACATAATTTTTTAACATTCAGATTTTTAATAAACGAACAGTCAACCGTGAGCCGCCACGAAGAGTACTTCGACCTCGGACACACCTTTGATAATGTCTGCCGCAGCAGTAGACGAAATGTCAGGTAGAAATACCAACAGACCACGGCAAATAAACCCGGAAAACCCATATAATGTACCCCTATTTTGTTTATTTTATATCTGAGAAAAAAATGCATAAAAAAAAGTTTTTGTTAACGGCACAGAATAGCACAAGAACAGCACAAAACAGCACAAAATAGTTATTTTCCTAACAAGTGCGCAAAGTGATACTTTTCCGCACGCGACTACCGTTGCCCAAAGGACGCGAAGCGGAGTTCGGGCAAGAACACTTCTTCTTTAATACTTTTTGTCCCCTTGCTGGAGCACCAGTTTTCGAAATGACTATATTGATTCTCATATTTTTCACGAGATTTTGCTGGTCATAAATTCAAACTTACGGTATTTGCTGCATCCAGGATAGAATCTGGTAGCTCCTCATCGGAACTACTCATTTTAAATAATTATTTTTGTCGGATTTTTATTTAATTAAAAAAAGATACTATGACGCCTTTTCATTAAAAATGCTTGTTTGTATTGAAATTCATTTGTTCAATTGCTTGTTCATATGGAAACGAAGAAAAAATCTGACATGTGTTAAAATTACTAAGATTACATATTGTTGCTTGACTTGTCATAATCATTTATTATTATTATACAGGGTAATTAAAAAATGTTTTTTTTGTGTTTTAGTTGAAATATTGAAAATTACGAAGTAACAAACAAAAAAGAGAATAAACTAAAACTTGCAATGGCTTCGTATATTGCATGAAATAGCCTACAATTACTAAAATACATATAAATCTTGCTTACCTGTAAGATTTTAAAGTAGTTTTACTTTTCCGCACGGCGTGCAGAAAAGTTCACAGTTGCAACTTTGCGCACTCAAATGCGTGCGGAAAAGTGGACTTTTCCGCACGCTCGTAGGAAAAATATTTTTCCACACAGGCAGTGCTAAGTATTAACATAATTAATTTATTAAATAAATTATCATTTTCGATGTTTTCTTAAACTTTTGCAAAAAATATTTTTTTTTTATTTTTGTATTCTTAAGCTTCACCAAAGTATACACGGTGTCACAAGTTTTTTAAATATAATTATTGAACCACCAAGTTTATTTTAATTTAAAAAGATGTACTACCAAATAAGTATTTTTAAATAACTATCAAAAGTAATGTTGTGAATTACTCAGCTGCAGGGACGGACTATCTGTGACACTCATGACCCCTTTTTTACACCCTGTATAGTCCGATTTAAAGTTAAAAAGGCCACCAGCGTCATCAGCACGCGTTGTTCTCTCTCACTTTAAAATTATTCTCGTTCTCGTCGCTCTGTTCCAAATTTAACAACGTATGGGTGGAGCGTAAAGAGAGAAAGGCTTAATCGCGGACTCTTTTGGTATGACGTTCCTGCAATTTTCTTCTTTAAATCGGACTTTAACGATAAGAACAAATATCAAAATTTGCCAAATACTTAATGTAATAAAGTGACGTTTTATCGAAAACTGTTAGTATTAGCAACATAAATGAAGATTACCAAATTTTTAGTCAACAGTTAGGGATTTGTTGAAAACGTTGTCCAAAGTTCCTATCAATACAGGGCGTAATAAAGGGGGCCATGATTGTCATAGCTAGTCCGTCCCTGTAGCTGTAAGTATGCTGTAAAATTTACTACACTTTGTTTTATAGTTATTTAAAGAGCCTAACTTGGTATTACATCTAATAAAAATTAATTTTTGGGGGACAATATCTCTAAAGAGGAGGTCGGTGCACGAAAAAAGTTTATATAAACATGTATTATTCTTTTCAGGTGTTTTTTTATATTCAGGAGGTTTTTCACATTTTCGAAACACCTTGTATATTGTTTTAAGTGGTAAACATATTTAAAATGCCCCGTATAGTGCCAACAAAAATACAAGTGTCACAGTTGGATAGCAGTAACCACTGTGAAAACCTGAAAAATACGCAACGTATTTTCTCTGAAATTTCTTTAAAGTACGAAATTGTGATTAATTTTAGGAACAGTTTTTATTAAAAAGAGACTAGGCAAAAATATGATTTAAAAAAAGTATATTTAGCAAAATCCCTGTAAACGGAGTGGAGTATGGGCCATGATTGTCATAGCTAGTCCGTCCCTGTAGCTGTAAGTATGCTGTAAAATTTACCACACTTTGTTTTATAGTTATTTAAAGAGCCTAACTTGGTATTACATCTAATAAAAATTAAATTGGACTATACAAGATGGTTCAGTAAGTATGGCAAAAAACTTGATTCCATTGGAGCTTTTTGGGGGCTAATATCTCTAAAGAGGAGGTCTGTGCACGAAAAAAGTTTATATAAACATGTATTATTCTTTTCAGGTGTTTTTTTATATTCAGGAGGTTTTTCACATTTTCGAAGACACCTTGTATATTGTTTTAAGTGGTAAACATATTTAAAATGCCCCGTATAGTGCCAACAAAAATACAAGTGTCACAGTTGGATAGCAGTAACCACTGTGAAAACCTGAAAAATACGCAACGTATTTTCTCTGAAATTTCTTTAACGTACGAAATTGTGATTAATTTTAGGAACAGTTTTTATTAAAAAGAGACTAGGCAAAAATATTATTTAAAAAAAAGTATATTTAGTAAAATCCCTGTAAACGGAGTGAAGTACACATTGGGAAAACAAAAAGGCCAGTCGGGCGTTGCTCAACATGGTTACAAGAACACTGCATGCAATGCTCTGAAACAAAATTTAAAAAATCTGCGATATTTCTAAACAACCACAATGTACTTAGCAAGCCTTGTATTGATATTATAAATATCTGGCAGCCGTTGTTCAGTTGGGAAAAAATCGTTTAAACCTCAATTATCTCTGTATAAACAACAAACAATAGCTTTAATAGTGGTTCTTTGTTGTCACTTAGAAAGATTACATATAAAGCGTTATATCCCTAAGTCGTTGGTGTAATGGAAACCATACCACTGTCTGCATGAAATCGTACGTTTGCCCGAAACTTCAACTTTTCGGATATAAATGAGTACGGAAAGTCGTCTTTTCCGCAAGTTTGTATAAAAATATTTTGCGGGTCGCTAAATATAAAAACGTGTTTAAATAAGGGCATATTTTAAAAATGACGTGTAATTAAAATTACCAGCAAAATAATACTACAAAAAATATAAAACTATTTTTTGTAATTTCATCAATTGCTAAACAAAGCATTATTGAAATTTTTAACAAGCGATTGTAAACCGTAAAATTTTAATTAAAGTGAATCGATTAGTAAAAGTAAAATGAAAACTCGTAATTTTAAAAAAGCTATTTTAGTTTTTCTAAGTAGTACAGTCACTGAAGGCAAAAATAGGCTATAACCTCAGAATTCTTTGAACCATCATTGATTTCTATAAAAATTTAAAATCAAGATTATTTTACCCTTAACTTCTTACTGAGTAACATGTGCACTCGCGCTTCTTGCATTTTAGGGGTGACACCCACCCCTTTTGTAAAAATTGAAATAAATGAAAATTAAAGCACTCAGTTGGTGGAAATCCTATTAAGTTGAGTAGAATATATATTCTGAAATATTTTTAAGCACGATTTATGCTTTCCATTAATTTTTGAACCCTTAGAGGCCATCCTTTAAGTCGAAAAATCATGACAAAATAGTTTTTATTTACAACCATGCATGTAATAAAGACATTTCACTTATCTTTGAAATGTGGAAAGTTGACGTTTTTTTACTTCTACTTTCCACCCAGGTGGAAAGTGCTTACTTTTCACCCGGTTGGAAAGTATTTTTTTTTGTAATTTTATTGAATATTGATATTTAAAAAGGTTACACACAAACATACGCATTCTAATAATAATAATAATATTTTCGAATTTCTGGTCGAGTAGCAGCAATCTCAAATTCCTCATCTGATAACATTTTTTTTTTGGATTTGCGAAATTAAAACAAATTACTATTCAAATTTAAAGCGTCTATCTTACACTGTATGTATTGACACTTTGACAACCCGCTACCATGACAACCATACAAATTGCGAAGCACGGCCGCCTAATAAAATTATTACCGGATCAATTTTCATAATTTCAATTTAAAATAATAGAAAATGAATGAAGTGTTTGTGAATAAAATAGTATACAAACCTTGGTGGAAAGTTTCATTTCTGTCTCAAGAAGTATAGTAGACCTCGGCTGCGCCTCGGTCTACAAACGCATCTCTCGACAGAAATGAAACACTTTCCACCTGGGTATGTAATATACTATTTTTCTAAGTAAAATAATAAATTGCGCATTAGTGTTACCCTTAAATTTATTTACTGTTTGTAATATAATTTATTGTTTACAAATTTTCAACCCTTAAAAACCATCTCTTATCTTGAGATCAATCAAAAAAATATTTTTTAGCAGCTTAAATTGTTTCATTTTTGCATTTATAAATAAAAATAATCCCATTTACTGACTTGTGGTAGTTTCACGTTAGTTTGTCGAAAGAAATAAAATGACCGGTAAAAGAAAAGGTGGAAATGGGTTGGCTGAAGGGAAAGCCAAACGTCATCGTAAGGTTCTTGGTGATATTATCCAGGTTATTACAAAGCCTGCCATAGAAGATTGGCCCGACGAGAAGGTGTCATACATAGTTCTGGTTAGTTTTGGTTAGTCTTGGTTAGTTTCGGTTTGTTTTGGTTAGTTTTGGTCAGTTTGGGTTAGTTCTGGTTAGTTTAGGTTAGTTGTGATTAGTTCTGTTTCGTCTAATTTTAATATTTTCGCCCCTGTTTTGGGGATTCTAAATAAAAATGTGTAGTTTTTCAAATGTTTCCCTTACTTTTGTCCCAAAACCTGCTTACGTCCCAAATTTCAAGTTTCTACTCCCTTGGTAAGTGTCCCATAATTTTGATAAATTAGTAGTAAAATGGGCGCTTTTCAAAATCAAATATCTCAGGAATCACAATTTTTTTACAGGTCATAAGAATATTTATGTGAATTTACATAATAAATCCCATATCTTCATATTCGGTAACGTAGTGATGAAAGGGAGAAACCTCAGAATGTGCAAAGTAAAAAACAGTAATCAAAGTGTAATCCAGGCCACCAAGTGAAGCAGATACTAATGCTTGGTAGAGTTCAGGATTGAAAAAAGGGACAATATCTTATCGATTTAAGTTATGATTGAGAACCCGTAGTGGAAGTAGGGTGGGTTTCATAATAATGTTGGTGCATAATTTTAGTGCAAAGTACTTTAATAGTACGGAAGTAAATCTGTGGTAAAAATGGATATTTCTGATTAGGAGGGACGAAATCCTTCCTTCCTGATTATAATAGTGAAAGCAACAAAAAGTTTGATACTTTAAAACTACTCATAAAAAAAGCAACAGCTTGTTGGTGGGCAAAAAAAGCGTTTTTGTAAGAGAAAAATATGGCAAATGGTATTTCGATAAAATCAAGAATGCTAAAAGTTATGGAGAGGACAATTTCCAGACGTAGGACAAATATTCCTTTGCGGGTATGATTTGGGATGCATACAGGGTATGCAGATTAGAAAGGGCAAAAATACTTTTTACATAACAAGTGTGGTAAGTAGGGTTTTAGCGCACGCAAATTGAAGTTTGCATTCACTTAAGTACGCTTAAATCGTTTACCACTTGAGTTATGTATACTATTTTATCTACAACCGTCAGTTTTTTTGTGATAATAACTTTGACGTTTACCTCAATTTTACACTAGCGGTTACCCTGATCGGTGTCAGTTATTGTCAAAATGACACCACCGCAAAACAAAATTTTGGATCCGCTAGCAACAGTCATAACAACGCAAAGTTCGTGCTTGCTTCCAGAAAGATCCGGAAAGCGTTTTGAGAAGGAGTACCCAGATTTTGTGCGATGATGTTCTTCAAAAAATGTGTCTGTCGATGATGCAAATAAAAACGTGGTTTTGGTCCATTTTAAAAATAAATTCGACGAAAAACATCCTCGGATGATATTATTCTATGTTAAAAAGTTTCATTTCACTTTCTTATCTTTCCGAATTAATGTATTTAAGCTAAAAACAAACCAGAATTTGTATATAAAAGATTAACTATTTTAAGATAGTTACTTTGTTAATTATGTAAATAACCTAAAACCTTAAATATAACATATTTTTTATATATCATATATTTTAAAGTTTTTGTGCAGTCTTAAAAAATGTCGTCAATAATAAAAACTGAGGATCCTTTTAGTAAATTCACGAAAACACTCATGTATCAGCAAAGTTTTATCTTTATAAGCTCAAGGTTTTATATATGTTTATTATATCCTACATAATATATATACATATATAAACCTAAACCAAAGTACCGTGAGTGCTGGGTTTTCCGGTATTTAACCCATTTCTTCCGAGTTGTTCCGTCAACGTTGTCCAAGCACTGAAACATGCAAATGTTGCATTTCACAGCACCTTAGACAACGCGGTAGTGCCACTACGGACGTTATTTTAAATAACTACTACCTAAAAGTGTCTCTTCGGCTCTGGGAATCGAACCCGGATCGCCGAGGTGGCGAGCCGAAACTCTGACCACTACGCTACCAGAGAGGCAAAAATAAACTGATAATTGCAAACAAAATTATCGGAAGCACCAATTGCAGCATGGAAAACACCAGATATTGCCTCCTAGAAATTATTATACCGACTAAAAAGCCATAATTTACGTGGAGAGTATATATTGTTAAACGATGTTTAAATAAACGATTTTTAAAAAGTCCTTAGTATAAATGATCTTATCGCAATAGTACGGCAAAGCATTCGTGGACTGTCCCAAGATAAAAAAAAAGTAACAGTTACCACACTAGTGCGGTAAAGTGACAGTCACCATACAAAAAATGGTGTTTGTAACCAAGGTACCGCACGGTTGTAGATAAAATAAATATTTGCATTAACCTGCGCTTATCTTTGATATTACGCTTAGGAACTGGCTTAAAAATTAAAGTGTACCAATGTCAGCAAAACTGTACATGGAACTGATGGTACGAGGAAAAAGATCGTTGGAGTTAAGAAAAAATAGAGTTCGTGCTAGTATTGAGCCCTGAGGTACCCTAGCATTAATTTGATCATAGCATAATCAAATAAACTACATAACCTTTAAACCTGTTTTTAGAATTAATTTTAATTAAAATAAAGGTTTTATAGCGAGCCGATTTTTTTTTCTCGATATACTGATAAATTTAACCGGTTTAATCTCTTCTAAAGCTATAATATTTTTTACATGAAAATTTACTTTATGTACGCAGCATGCAATTTCAAACATATTGCTTCGGGTAATTTATGTTTTCCACCTTTCACAAAATATTGATTTAGTGAGAAACATCAAATGCGCTTTTCGTTACAATTACATTGTTTGGTTCAAAAAATTCAGGATGGCTAAACGAAAATGTGCCAAGGTCCTTTTTGAGTACTTTTAATATTTCCTAAGAGCAAAGCTCGTACTAGTATACCTTTTTTTTTGAAAGAGAACTTTTTAGTGCAGCAACTTCTATCGGCAACCCTTTGATTAGTGCAAATTTGACCCCCTGAAATACTAAGTCGAAAAGGGGCTTGAGTTGTACCTTGTTTAAAAGCCGTTTCGATTCTCTTTATGTACAGTGCGATTCATTATAAGTGGGCCCCTAGGTTTTGGCCCACTTTTTAATTTTAGAATTTTTAAACCAAAAATTCATTAAATGGTATAGCTCAAGTTTTTTTTCGTGGTTTCTTTTACCAGCGAGTAATCGCAAAGTCGTATTTTTTTTTTGATAGAATGACTAGTTTCCGTCTATATTTTTTTAAATCTTTAAAAATTTCTTCAGTAGCCTCAATAAAAATTAAGAAAGTTGAACAATAATTAGTTTTAAGATAATCCGTCTCCAAAATTTCCAAAAATATATTGTTTCACATGGTATACGCAGGTAAAAAATACATTCTGCAATCTTGTCAATCTTTTGACGGCATTTATTTCAAGTTTACCTAATATTCTTTTATTGTGGATTTTGATGGCACAAGTTTGCCAGGACTGCCTATATCTTCTGCGCAAAAGAGCCTCTGGTTGACTGTTTTTATTGTAGCATAAGACAATATTGCGTTTTTCTTCGTCTTAATAAAATATTTTGACCGATTTCGATTTATAACCTAATCGTTTAATTCCTGACAACTATCAACACGAGCATGTCAAGAAAAAAGTACCTAGAAAGATTGACAGGTAACTCAATTTTATATTTATAAACAAATTGCCACCAATTTTTTATATTGTTGAGACCAAATATCTTAAAAAACTAATCGTTTAACTGCCTCAATTTTTATTGAGTCCATTTAAAAAATTTTCAAACTATAAAAAAATATAGACAGAAACTTGTCATCCTTTTAAAAAAAAATGACGACTTTGCGATTACTCGTTGGTAATTGACACTACAAAAAAAATTCAGGTCATAAAAAACTTTGAGCTATCCCATTTATTGAATTTTTGGTTTAAAAGTTACAAAATTAAAAAAAAAAACACAAAATCTGTGGGTCCACTTATAATAGATCGCACGGTACATACCGAAATACCTACATTAAGCCGTTTCGAGTTTTTTAAAAGGCACACCCTGTATAATTCTATTTTATCCGATAGATTTAACTAAACCCTACAACTTTTATTAAGTATGGCATATACCTTTCTTGTTTTTGCACTAACGCTATAAAATAAGTTGGTTATGACAAAACAAAAATGTGGGCGTTGTTAAATTTATGTTTAGTTTGGTTCTTACGCCAAGTTCGACATTATTTTTAAATTTATTTCTAAAAATATTTAGTGTTTCGTCGAGAGAAAAATTTGAAAATAAACTAACAATATCAAAACTTATCAAAGTTTTATTTGGGTCTATGTCAATGTGTGTTATTTTTCTAAAAAGTATTGAAAATTTTTAATGTATAAGTCAGTATTGTTTACTAAAGGATCTTAAATAGTAAGTAGAAATTTTGCTAATGAATGTGTAGGTAAGTTTATACAACTAACTATAGGACGTAATGGTATATCAGGTTTGTGTATCTTTGGTACTCCATAAAAGTGTGGAGATTTACTGTTATGGGGTATAAGAAAAAATCTTTCCCTATCTGTAAAGCTGTTTTTAAGTTTTTTTAATGTTTTATATTTGTCTTTCAGTAGATTCGGTTAGATCATTGTTTATTTTTGTATAATTACCATTATTTAAAAGAGACATTATTTTAAATATCATATATATATATATATATATATATATATATATATATATATATATATATATATATATATATATATATATATATATATATATATATATATATATATATATATATATATATATATATATATATATATATATATATTTTTTTTTTTTCCAAAAAGTCAGTTATTACTGTTGTATTACCTTTATCTGGAAAAAAGAATTTTATGGTATTGTTTTTTTTAATGATTGTAATGCCTATTTTTTAACATTTGTTAAATTTTGTTTAATTTTAAATTTAAAATAAAGATAAAGGTGTAGCGTTAATATCTGTTAATTTAAATAATACATACACATTACCATTTTTGTCTATTTTAAAATTATAAATATACCAGGCAACTAAACTTTTATGCCATTTATGACAGAACGTCATAAATTATATAAAAGCTTTTAGAATTTCATAACTTTTAATCTAAAATTTCTTAAAATTTGGTTTGATTTTTTTTTTGAATTTTTCATCTTGATAATGGTGGCCGACTTGCCACCAAAACGTAGATTAGTGTTTTTGATGGTTTTTGGGGTTTTTTATTTTTTCTTTTTTGTTGCAGGCAATCTGCAAGTTCGTAGGGATTAATAGGGCTGAGCAGGCTTAGTTCGATATACCTCAGAACCTGGACCGAAGTGGTCCCATTTTCTTAAAAGAAATCTAAGGTAAATAATCCCAGAGGAAATATACTGGACATTTATTCGCCACAAAACTATATTAAACTATTTAAAAACTACTAGATTAAGTGTTATAACAATAATAACAAAACAATTATAGAATTTTATTCAGAATTTAAAAATAAATTAGCTATGAACCCTAGGATTCTCTAAAACTTTGGTATTTAACGTTTTTTGTAATTCTCAAAACGAGTTATACTTCAAGTCCAAAATTTCTGTCAATGACGCATCGCTCGCTTTTAGAGTGCCCCGGGTTGTGTGGGGTCAGGGGAATCAATTCCAGTGGCGTATGCATTTTAGAAAATAAATGATAAAATTTCGTCAAAACATGAAAATATTTTTTACAAGCAAAAGTTATTTTCTTAAATTTTCATCAACCCTTTAAATTAGTAACAAGCCTATATTATTTTTGCATTATTCGGATTAATGAAAAATGTAATTTTTTTGCTTAATTTTGCACACCTCCTATTTTGAGGTCATAGAACACAAATTTGAGTTTTTTTGGCGATTTTTCAACGTTTTCCAAAAAAAACATTTTTTACTTTAATTTTACCTTCTCCGATTTTATATTGCTACATGAAAAAAATAATAAAATTTTAGTCTTAACATAAATTAAAAAAGATGTAAAAGCAGAACGATAGACAATCCAAGTTACACGACTTACCAATTCACCACCGATCTTGCAATTTCAATATTAAATACGATATTCACACGCATTGCTTCATCAAAAATATCCACTATATAAGGAACACAAAGCCCTGAGATCATCAGCTTGTAGAATCCAATAACTATTTCGGGTCTTTCGTGATCCATATTTAGGATTTCCATATCGAGAATATTTTTGATCAAACATTGCGGGTCGAGCGAAGCAAGGTTCGCATACCTTATAAAAATGTCATAAAGAAAACTATTGCAACTTGGTAACAGGTCAACATTTTTAGAATTTCGAGTTGAATTCGGACGTAAACGTTTTACCTACTTTTTATTGAAAATTAAGGTTTTTTCCTTACTTTTTAAGTGATTTTTTTTTAATATTAAAATAGTATGAGTTTTTTAAATATGTTTTCGTGCAAATTTTTTTGTAGGCGGATAGCTAGTTTAATATTCATAGTTTACAGAATTAAAAGCACTTAACAACACTAAATCTTTATATACAATTATATACACTAAATAAGATAAACTATTATAAAATTGGCACAAAACAATATCTATATACTACAATAAATAAGAAATTTATAATATTTAGAAAATACCCTGTATAGCAATTAAATATTAAACTTACAAAATTTGTCCATAATCAATATAACTAAATAAAATCATCGAACAGCACGAAAACCCTGTCGATACGCTTATTTTCAAGTCTCTTCAAGTTGTAAACTAAGGAATGTGTGTTGCCACTTTTATTGTCTTCTCGATAACAATGATTTCAATACATATTGGCGTGCTATTTTAAGTGCGATCGCTGACGGGTAAGTTATTCTTGCGAATTATGACAACGTGGCGATAAAACTTTTGGCCGGTTCACTGTTATTTGAGCGGAAAAGTATATCATAGGCTTAAAAATCATTTACTAGTGTTAGATTTTTATTCAGCCGCTTCGTCGGTTGGGTGGCCGGTATTAAATGAGTCACTGACAGAAATTTTGGACTTTAGGTATAAATAGTGAACGTTACTCTATGGTTGACTCACCCTGTATAGTTAGTTAATAATTTAAGTAAATTTGTACAATAACAAGAAAAAACAGTTTAAAACCGGTATACATAATATTAACATGACTTTTTGGTTCTATTAGTATCTACTTTTCATATAATACTTAACCTAATAATGAGTAAAAGTTACGAACATTTCTAAAGACAGCTAACGTATCACAAAGCAAATATTATCTGACGCAACCGGATAATTTTCCAAATAAACCCGACATTCCCAAAACAAAATGTTCGCTTTCCCGTTTTTCTCGCATCTAAAAGCTATCAATTACAGCTTTATTTTCACTCCACATAAGCACGGCACCGAATCCCCAGAAATTTTACCGTAAAAAGCGGGGTAATATTTTCACACACGGATTTATTATATGTAACATAAAAATTCCTTGCTTGGTACATGGAATTTAATTTGTTTTACCACGCGGCCGCGATTTATCGGTAAAATTTTTTAAAAAAGTTTATAGCTTGATATTTTTATATACGGGAAATCTATATCTAGTGCGCCAGGCCACACTGTGTTTGTTAGATCGGCCCACAGTGGCATGATAGTACGTAGACTGTTTGAAAAATGGCTACAGAACGGTCAGCTTTACCGAACTCTTATTTTTTTAAATAAAAAGTTTATGAAAGTTAAAAAAGATTGTCAAATCATTTTTTTTAGACTTTTTATTTAATTTTTTTTAATTTTGCCTTAGTTTGGAAAAAGTTGCAACTGAAATTTCAAGTGTTTATATTTTTACCTAATATCTTGGCCTAAATCACGAATAGAGGTCGAAATTTAAAAAACTCTAAATCCAAGATGGCGCATCCCAAATGGCGGGTATCAAATAGAAAAACCCTTTAAATACGGGAAATATGGATAAAACATTTTACTCAGGGGTTGTCGTGGTTACTAATCACGAATCTGAGGTCAAAATTTAAAAAATTTGAAATCCAAGATAGCTAATCCAAGATGGCGGATCCAAAATGGCGCGTATCAAAATTGAAAAACACTAAAAATAAGGAGAATATGTTTTAAATGTTTTTCTATTTACAATATTTGGAAAAAATAGAAGATATACAGTGTGTCCCAAATTGGTGGGGAATGTATGGGGATCTTGGAAACCACGATAGATAGAAAATCGGTTAAATGGGGAAAGTTTTGGACAATTATGTTAGTAAGCTAATCCCGTTTACTACATGGTTTTATCTATTCAGGTTTTTGAGAAATTTTGAAAAAACCTGAAACATGCATTTTCGAAAATCGGCCATATTTTTTTTATAAGTGAAAAATTTTCAAATCTGTAAAAACTTCTTTAAAGCAACTTTTTTTGTAGAATATGACCGAATAGTAAATTTTTTATTTTCTACGTTTCGGTTTTTAGAATCATCATCAACTTTATTTTTCATATGGACGCCATATTGAATTTTTCGCAGCCAAATAGTGCTTTTTATTCTGATTTCAACATGTATAACATGTTATAATTTAAGAGTTTATAACCTCATTTATTTCAAAAAACAAATATTTTCTCAATTGGCCTTGTTTCCGGCGAACGTCATTTTTTTGTAGACAATAAAATATTAGTAATTGGCAAAATAGATAAGGTGAACAGATATTTTACAGAAATGGGTTTCGCGAACATAGCTTTAACGTTAATAACGTGTTACAACAAAACTTCACGTAACAAGTTAATTGAAACAAGTGAAAACAAAAACAATGAAAAGTGGCTAAACTAATATTCCTACTAAAATGAAGATTTAAAATAACGACCTAAAATTTAAAATGTCCATATTTCTCAACATATTAACGATATTTTTTTAAATAGTCCTAACTACCCTATGAATGGTTGACTTAGGTATGTGGAATTCTCTATCAACATCCCTGGCTCAAGATGTTTGATTTTCTTTAAAATGTTGGTTAACTGCAGCATCTCGTTGTCGATTTTCTTCAACGTACTTCTTAGGTCGTGGTTTTTTAAAAGTTCCAAATTTAAGCAAATTTGTAACCAGTTTTCAAAAGTATGTTAGTTTAAGATGCTGCCTTTCAGGAAAATTGTCCAAATACGTTTGCGCAGCTATATTAACATTTCTATTGCTTTGGAAATAACGTTGCAAAATATCAAGTTTTTCTTTAAATAATTAACCATTTTACAACTTGATAATGATGCTAGATGATATTCGCCGGAATCAAGGCCAACTAGAAAATATTTGTTTTTGAAGATATATAAAGTCCAAACTCTAACATGTTATACATTGTTAAAATAAGAATAAAAGCACTATTTGGCTGCGAAAATCAATATGGCGCCCATATGAAAAAGTAAGTAAGTGATGATGATTCAACAACTTTACTTTTTCATGGGCGCCATTACATTTTGTTGTAACACGGTATTAACGTTATAGCTATGTTCGCGAACCCATTACTGTAAAATATCTGTTTAGCTGATCTATTTTGCCAATTACTAATATTTTGTTGTTTACAAAAAAAAATGACGTTCGCCAAAATCAAGGCCAACTAAGAAAATATTTGTTTTTTGAAATAAATAAGGTTATAAACTCTTAAATTATAACATGTTATACATTATTGAAATTAGAATAAAAAGCACTATTTGGCTGCGTAAAAATCCAATATGGCGTCCATATGAAAAAATAAAGTTGATGATGATTCTAAAAACCCGAAACGTAGAAAATAAAAATTGACTACTTGGTCATATTCTACAAAAAAAGTTGCTTTAAAGAAGTTTTTACAGATTTGAAAAATTTTCACTTATAAAAAAATATGGCCGATTTTCGAAAATGCATGTTTCAGATTTTTTAAATTTCTCAAAAACCTGAATAGATAAAACCATGTAGTAAACGGGATTAGTTTACTAACATAATTGCCAAAACTTTCCCCATTTAACCGATTTTCTATCTATCGTGGTTTCCAAGATCCCCATACATTCCCCACCAATTTGGGACACACTGTATATTAGAGAGCAGTTGGTTATGACATTAAAAATTATACAGAGCAAAAAATATAATATTAATTGAAAAAAAAATATAAGATATATTATGAACGTTATTATTACAATCGGAAAAACTATTTATATAGTTAATATATTTTTATATAATTATACTATATAGTTATTAAAAAATCTTAGAGTTACTATACTGTGTGAGTTAGCAAGTAAAATTTAAAAAGCTTTATCACTGCTTTATTAATATTTCTAAAAATTTAAATGAATTATGGGATATGCTTATGTTTATTTTTAAAACAATAAATAAAAAAAACCCACAAACGTTATACAGAGTGTAAAAAAAAAAATGAATTTGTTATTATTATTAATTTAGATTTAATAATAAATGTTTTTTAAAACATTCTGTTTAATATTTTACATATTATTGCAAATAATTATTCCATAAGATGTATTTACCTATATACTTTAAAAAAATCCTAAGAAGCAAAAACTTTACAACTATTTTAAAGTTTTACTATAATTTTCAAAAGTGATTATAATTTCTCTATACATCCCGTATATTCGAAATATACCGGGTGACACAGCGGACATGTAACAGGTCATAACTTTTTTATTTATTAGAACCAATTTTTTCACTTCCGGTTTAACCGGAAGTAACCCTAAATTTAAAATTTTAAATAGCACCCTGTTTATATTTTTAGCCTACCTGATCCGCCTCAAAATTTTCTTTTTAACCATGTGTCACACTTGTCATTTGATTTTAAAATGGCTGCCAAAATCGACTTTTTCCCTAAAATTTGAATAGGCCATGACGTGACAATAACAAATGATCAGCTTGTAAAAGACTTTAAGATGTAAAGAATAAGTCTAAAAATATTTGTGATTTTGTTAATTTTTATCTAATTAATTTTTTAAATTTAAGAAATATATTTTTTTAACGCTCAATACCTCAAAATCCAAAATAGGAAACTTTAATTTTTATTTGATTTACCTTTAGATCAAACGTTTGCTATTTCATATAATTTATTAAAATTGGTATGCACAACTGACCCTTTTATTAAAATCGCAAAATTATACATATCTACATTGATTCGCAAATTCTTAAAATAAGTATAAGTACAGGTTACAATAATGCGCCAAGTAAGCAGTGTAATAACTCAGCATAGAGATAACAAAAATGTTAAATATATCAAGAGATTCATGAAATGAAAAGACAATTTTTTGGTACAAATTAAGGAACTTTTACTTATAATTACACCTATAACACAAAGGTGAACTAAACAATTATCACAGAGAAATGTAGATATGTATAATTTTGCGTTTTTAATAAAAAAAGTCAGTTCTCCATACTAGTTCTGACAAATTATATGAAAAAGTTAATGTTTGATCTAAAGTTACATTAATTAAAAATTGGATTTTTCTATTTTGGAGTTTGAGATATTAAGCGTTAAAAAATACATTTCTAAAATTTTAAAAATTAACCCCTATTCCTAACTCTTACTAATTAGATAAAAATTAACAAACTCGCAAATATTTTTACACTTTATTCTTTAATCTCAACGTCTTTTACATGCTGATCATATGTTATTGTTACGTCATGGCCTACTAAAATTTTGGAAAAAAATCGATTTTGACATCCATTTTAAAATCAAATGACACGTATGACACATGATTAAAAAAAATTTTAGGGATTTCAGTGGGCTAAAAATATATACAGAGTGCTATTTAAAATTTAAATTAAGGGTTACTTCCGGTTAAACCGGAAGTGAAAAAAATTGGTTTTATTTAGTCATTAAAAGCGTGTTAATATGATAGGTGCATTACCCAAATTTCAAAAATAAATTTTTATAAATAAAAAAGTTTTGGGCTGTTACATGTCCTGTGTCACCCGATATATTTAAATACGCTACATAACTATATATACCACTGACTAAATTTTTGTTTTATTATATACTCAAATAAAGATGCTACAATAATTTGGAACTTAAAAAAAATTATGTACAACTTTTTGGAGCACTCTTTGTATTTTTTAATTTGACCCCATAACTGTGATTGGTGACTATGAAAATCCCTAAGTAAAATGTTTCATCTATATTCTCCGTATTTTTAGTATTTTTCAATTTTGAAACGCGCCATTTTAGATCCGCCATCTTGGATTAGATTCGTAATTTATGACCACGAGAACCCTAAATAAACAGTTTTATCTATATTCCCGGATTTTAAGTGTTTTTCCATTTTAAAACCCGCCATTTTAAATCCGCCATCTTGGATTCAGTTTTTTGTAAATTTCAACCTCATATTCGTGATAACTGACCCCGAAAGCCCTCAAGTAACATTATGCAGGTTAAATTATAAAGTAAAAATAAGTTTTACCCAAAAACTTAAAATTTCAGTTGCAACTTTTTCAAATTGTCGCGGAATTAAAAAAAATAATAAAAAAAATATCTTTTTAATTTTATGAGCTTTTCATTAAAAAACAAAAAGAAATTCGACAAAGCTCACATGCCACTATGCGGCCGGGCCGAAATAAGCCGTATTTAATATATTTTTTAATATTGACGCGCTACTTGTAGAAACCTGTGAATAGGTATTACATTGTTTCTGTTTAAAACTGTAATAATCTAGGTTAATTTTAGACCGCCCCCATTTGTAACTAAAGGTAAAAAAATATTTATTTTTTTGCCCAAACTGAGTTTGCGCTGCCAAAGAAAATATTCATTTAGTGCGCCCATTTACTCCTATAACAAATAAACATAATCAAAAAATTTGTAGCCCACGTTTTGGGTCACTTTTGGTAATTCAGTTTTAATTGACTAAAAACTGACCAAACGCAAAATTTCACAATTTTTTAAGAGTAAGCCCATGTAACCAGAATAAGTAGATGGCCTTTAGGTTCAACATCCAAAGACTGTAATAATACTTGACAGATTTTTGTCTCAACGATACCAAAGTTACAAATTTTGCTAGCAATTATTTCTGAAAAGCTTATCAATTGGAAACTTTCGTCCTTATCGCTCATCGGTGGATTCATTTGCTAATAAAATTACTAACTTTTACATATTTTAGTCTACAATTAAAAAAACTTTCCGATAGATAAAAAATTAAAAAACAATTGGCAACAGCGCAAACCAGAAGAGGCCTTGTGTGTGGAGTGGTCAATTGTACATTGTGTTCACCGGCCGCGATATTTTTGTATGATTTAAAATCGGAAAAAATTGCCGATGTTATAAATCTACGACAACCGTAGTGCAGGTGTGCCATAGAGTTTTGAAAACAAAATGTGTGCAACCGAGAATTTTCAATAAAAAAGTGTTGTTTTAAAAACTAATAATTTGTGTTCTAAAAATGGATATTCAGCCAATGTTTGCGGTAAGTACAGTTATTTTTTTATTACAAATAAAAACCAAACAATAATTTATTGTTTTTTAACTTGAATTAGATTGCAAATTAAATATTAAAATGAATTGCAAAAAGTAATTTTAATTATTTGTGTGTTAATAAACATCTCTTAAAAAAAGTGTAAATATGTAAAACCTCGCAAAAAACGTTCGGCGTTCGACTCGCTGCGATAAAGCCCCTCGCTGTGTTGGCAAATTTTTTAAACTTTCAAAAACCGTATTTCGAAAACAATTAACTTTTGACCCATTAGTACAGGAAATGAGGCATTTTGGCTAGGAATTTTTTTGTCCCGCATGGATTTACATGAAATTTTTACAGAAGGTAGGACATAGCCCAAGGATCAAAGTTTATATCATGCCGAGGTGTACTTTTATCCTGGGGGTGGTTGCCACCCCATCTTGGAAGTGGAAATTTTTTATTACATTTTCACTACAGAAATTGATAGAGAAAGTAATTTTAAGTCAAAAATGTTCTATACATTTTTTTCGTAAAACTAATATTTTTCAAGTTAGTCGCAATTGAAAATAATAGTTTTTCCACGAAAAAATCGACGTTTTTAATGGGTTTTTCACGAATAACTCTAAAAATATGCATTTCATCAAAACAACTGTGAAAATCAAAATTGTAGCTTATAAAAAAACTAGAAAAAAATGTTATTTTATAATTTCTTTACAACCAATACAGACCGAGCTACGGCTTGTTAATGGTTAGCTTTTGTTCGTCAAATGCTAAATTTGAAAGATTCAAAGTCAAATAGTGGGAAAAATTTACATTTTTCAAGGAAAACATATAAGGTCTTTTTTAAAGTATATAATAAGACCAAAAAGAGTTTTTAGCAAGAAAATTGAGCGAGTTATGATAAAAATAAGGTCGGTCCCTACTTTTTTCTAAGAAAATATCATTAAAAAGAACCCCCTAATTCCTTCCCTAATTAAAATAGATCTGTACCCTTTTGCATTTTTTGTTTATATATGTATTATTAATACATTCTAGAAGTTTAACCAAGCTAAAATGCTTAATTTTAGAAAAATTGGGGGTTAAAGTGAAAAACGATTTTCCGCATTTTTGTAAAAATAGCTATTTTCTTCAAAATAACTCCAACAATACTGGAGTATTGAATTATTGTCTTTTTCGATAACAAAGACTTTTCATTACATAGATTTTTCTGTACAATAAATATTTGTCCAGATGTGGCCGTTTAAAGCCATTATTTACGAGCGACCACCACCTTATTCTAGCCCTTTAAACTCATCCTATTTTAAAACTAAGGGATTAAAAATAAATTAATTTACATAGCCTTGTAGCTCTTAAAAAACCCTACAAAATTATTTTAAAAAATCTTTCTATTACAAAAACCAATCAACTTTTTTTTCGAAAAATTCGAAGCATAATATTCTATAAAACCGATAGACTTTATACTTTTACCGGTATAATTTTTGTATGTAATTCTACTTTTTTTCCTATTTATATCTATTATATTGGTTTATAAGAATTGCAATGTTGTAAGGGCTGGTTTTTAAGAATTGAAAATTTGCAAAAGAATAAAATTGGTAATATTTTAGGCAGTAATATTTTTAATTATTGAATCTGTCAAGTTATTAATTTTTTAGAGATAATTTTTTTAATTAAGCTTTAATAAGGGTTGATCATTTTTTTAGGGTAAATATTTTTTTTTCTTTGGGCTCTAACAAGGGATGATTTTTAAGGGTTAGAATATTTTAAAATTGTATTACAAAGCATAAACAATAATTAATCAACTAATCCAAACCAACTTTTACCCATCTCAAGGTTTAAAATATTATTCTATAAGTTTTTGACAATTAGGGGTAGTTTTTACCCTTAAAAAACAAGCAGCGCACATCACCATGAAATAGATTTTGAAGTAGAGGGTTAGAAGTTCCTAATTTCAAATTTTTATGCAAATCGATGCAGGACAAAAAAATTGCGAGGTTTTGCCATTTTTTAGCTTCATTTCCGAGACTATAATTATGTATCATCAAATCGTTGTAATTTATCAAAAAAAATTTTTTTGTTAATCTGATAAGGGGTGGTTATTCAAAGGTTGAGTTATGGTAGTAAATATTTATTATACCGTAAACTGTTTAAATATTTTTTTACAATAAAAGCGTTATTAAATAATTTTAAAATAAAATAACATTTTTTTAATTTCGTTTTTAAGGTTGATTTTTATGGGTTGAAACGTTATAATGTCAAATATAATGTTAGATATAACTCACAACATAAAAATAGATTCAAAACTACATATTTAGCTATGATTTTAAATTACAAAGGGACTAATTTTATGGTTTTTAATTTTTTTAGTTTTTACCCCCTAAAATAAAAAGCACACCCTAAGCATATATAAACTTTGATCTAGAGGGTAAAAGCAACTTAATTCCAAATTTTTATTTGACTTTTTTGAGCTCCATTATTGCTTATTAAAATCATAAGCATCATAGTTTTTACACCCTTTATAGTACAAATAATATTATTTGCTAGAAAAATATGTGATTCTTAAAGCAAAAATATTGTTTTTCTTCAAAAAAAAATGTTTTAAATTAAAACATATTTTAAATTAATCCATTTTCTTACAAGAAATTTATTTTATGTGTGCAGGTAAGTTCGGATTTACTTTATAAAAAGTACACATTACCCATTTTTAACTACCCCAACGTCTCCTTTGATATTTGCCTACCAAACGAGCCCCATAAAAAACTCGAATTCCCTTTTCCCCCGCTTTTTCCACATATTTTATGAGGCCGCTAAAAAGATCCCTGCGAAACCTGCACTTGATGTTTTCGATAAATCACTGTTTTTCGCGGAGGTGGAAGGCATAAAATTTGTTGGTTAGGCGAAAAAATTTAAATAGTGAATATAATAAATTTGGGGTGGAAGAAATTATCGCGCTTTTTACCGATATTCTGCAAGCGATCTGATGTGCTTAATATTGTGAGTAAAAATAAAGATAAAAAAATATTTTTTCGGCAACCGCACTGTGGGAAATATGAAAAACAATTCAGGTGAGGCGTCAATTTCACCCAGAGAGTGGTGATTTTTTTATTTATCTTTCCCAAGGTAATATTTTATCTTTCTGGTGGTCTATTATCCAATCACAAATACACAGTGTCGCATACGACATCAGTATAATGTGAAGTTAAGGTACTTTAGAAGGCTAAAAAAAAACACTAATTTAAAAAGGAAATTAACTGCTTTATTAAATAAAAACATAAATCTTTTTTATAATATTATTTTATGTTAAAAAATCCAAAAAAAACTTTTTTATTTTCATTTTCATTTTTTAAAAAACATCCATGGAGCCGCTGAAAAAAGAGCGGACAGATAATCTTCGGATCGACAAGTCTGGCTAAAAAGAACCAAATGGTTTCTTTAAAAAAAAGGCCTTTTACAAGCCCATTTAGCACGTTTTATTAAAAATCTAAAAAAAATGACGGACGTTTAAAACAAATAATAAAAATCAGCTGATTTTTCACTATTTTGGCTCTGTAAAAAGTCGACATTTTTCTTTTTTTGCCAAATTGTGGTAAATTGCCTTACAAAACATCTTAATAAACAAAACAAGGTTTTTTAAAATTAATTTAGTAGTTTCAAAGATTAACACGCAGTTTAAAAAATAGTAATTTCAGGAAAAAACCCCTTTATAGTCCGGGTAAATCTGTAATTCACCTTTAAATGATTTTGGAAGTACATTAATCGAGATGAAAACTTTTGCATTTTCTTTAGAAACAGATCAACTACAAAGTGTCGAAAAGGAATATTGGATACTACGATAGGGGATGTTTTTAACCCCATTTTTTTATACCCTACACCCCTAGAAATATATTTGGCTAAAAAAAGTTTTTTTTTTTAATGGTACATATAGGTTTTTTAAGACACTTATTTTAAATATAATATCAAAAATTACATTTGAGGACTAAGAAGGGCTAAATTCATCCTTTTTTTACCCCATAAACCCCTTAAACATACATTTCGCTAAAAAAAGTTTTTCCCTTTTTTAATGGTACATGTAGGTTTCTAGGGTCACTAAATTTAAATATAATATTAAAAATTACATTTGAGGGCTTAGAAGGGCTAAATACACCCTAATGGGTGTATTTAGCCCTTACACACACACCCCTAAAAAATACATTTCGCTAAAAAAAAAGTTTTTTCCCCATTTGTAATGATTCATATGGGTTTTTTGGGCCACTAAATCCAAATAATATTTAAGAAATTACATTTAAGAGCTTAAAAGGGCTAAATTTACCCTTTTTTACAACCGACACCCCTAAAACATACATTCGCTAAAAAAAGTTTTTCCTCATTTTTAACGATAAATATAGGTTTCTTAAGTCACTGAATTCGAATATAATAAAGGGCTTGGAAGGGCTAAATTCACCCTTTTTTACACCCCACAGCCCCAAAACATACATTTCGCGAAAAAAAGTTTTTTTCCGGTACCATTAAAGGTACATAAAGGTTTTTTAAGTTACTAAATTCGAATATGATATTAAAAATTACATTTAAGGGCTTAGAAGGGCTGAATACACCCTGTTTTACACCCTACACCCCTTAAAAATAACCCAAAAAATTTTTTTCAGGCCACTGAAATTAAATATAATATTAAATATTACATTTAAGGGCTAAGAAGGGCTACATTCCCCCTTTTTTTACCCCCTACACCCCTAAAAAATACATTTTGCTAAAAAAAGTATTTTCCCGTTTTTAATGGTACATAAAGGTTTTTTGGGCCACTGAATTCAAATCTAATACCAGGAATAATAATAAGAGGGGTTAGTTTTGGTTAGTATTGGTTAGTTTACCCCTATTTTAACGTCTGTTACCCTATAGACATAATTTTTTCTAAAATTACTTTTTTTTTTTTTATGGGATGATGTAGGTTTATTGGGTCGTTTAATTCAAATCTGAAGTCAAAAACAATAATAAAGGAGTTGGATTGAATTTTTCGTAAAATACGAATTTGTTTTTATTTTTTTGAGATATATTAAAATGTGGCTCCAAAAATTTTTGAAAAGATTTTTTTTAAATACAATTTTTTTAAAAACGGTATCTTTTTTTTGTCTTACAGGTCTTAAAACTCTTCTTTTTTTATGAATTTTAGGGCATTTTTAGTTTTTTTGTGCTTGCTTTTGCGTTTTTTTTGTTTAAAAAAATTATTTTTTGTTGTAAAAAAGGGTGAATTTAGCCCTTCTAAACCCTTAAATGTAATTTTTAATACCATATTCGAATTAAGTGACATAAAAAACCTATATAAATCATTAAAAATGGGAAAAAAACTTTTTTATTAGCGAAATGTATTTTTTAGGGGTGTAGGGTGTAAAAAAAGGGAGTATTTAGCCATTCTTAGCCCACAAATGTAGTTTTTAATAACATATTCCAATTTAGTGACCCAAAAAACCTATATGTACCGTTAAAAACGGGAAAAAACTTTTTTTAGCGATATGTATGTGTTAGGGGTGTGTATTATATTTGAATTTAGTGGCCCAAAAAACCTATATAAACCATTAAAAATGGATTTTTTTAGCGAAATGTAATTTTAGGGGCGTAGAGTGTAAAAAATGGGGTAAAAAACACCCCCTTTCGTAGTATCCAATATCCTTTTTCGACACTTTGTAGTTGATCTGTTTTTAAAGAAAATGCAAAAGGTTTCATCTCGATTCATGTACTTCCAAAATCATTTCTAGGTTTAAAGTGTTTTTTAACAGATTTATCCGTATTATTAATGTTTTTTTGAATTTATATATTAGCTAAAAGCATGCCCACACTTTAACCTATTTTACAATGTTAGGATTTAAAATGTTTTTTAATATTTTAGGAGGTGATTTTTAAAGGTCCAAGGATGTAAAAATGCAAAAAAGAAATAACAATTGATTTTTTGAAAATTCTAAAGTGGACTAGTACCTTAAAAATCATGCCCATCAAAAATTTGGATTCTCGAATGTCACTTTCGACATTTTCCATTTGATTTTTTTTTGCGAATGGGTGGAACCCATTCGAGAAATAAATTTTTGTTCGTGATTGTTGTAACTAACCTATTTTTTTTAAAATTGCTTGTTTGAAATATATATTATAAATATTTTATGAGTATTTTATATTTAAATTATATAAATATATAAAGTTCCTAAATAAATCTGGGAAACACCGCTTAACCAACCTAATCTAAAAATAGCTAGACAAACAAACCTACTTACAGTTCTGGCGCTACAGGAGCTAACGGTAGTGACTGCACGAACCCGTGGTAACTTAACAAAATTTATTTGCAAATTTTTTAATTTACAAAATTCTAAGACTTAGGGCTATCAGTGCTTATTTAAATTAATATCGATCTTTTATTTTTTTGTTTTTGTTAAAGCAAAACAAATTAAGCCAATTTAATTGGTGTACTTAAAATTTATACTTCAGTTTGATTTACATTTGTCAAGGTCAAATTATTCTTTTACTTTAGATTTTCCAAAGCAGCGATGTCGTACGTCTTAGGTATTTGGTATTTATTTATAAATATTTGACTTGATTAGCTGATACGCCCCATTAGCGTATCACACTATATTTTATGTGCATTGTTTAATTGTATATTTGTTTAAATAAAAACTTGTGTACAGTTACTCTTCTTTTTGTGTCATAAATAGCAATAGTCTTTTTACAGGGCGTCCATAAAAAACCTTTATTTGCATCTATAAATTCAGTTCATCTTTAGCAGACAGCAGAGTTGGTCTGCAACTACTTATAGAGCGGAAGCGCATCGATAACCCGTTCCCCACTAAGATCAGAAAACAATATTTCCATTAAAGACTGTATCTGTCAAATGTTCTGAGAATATAGTGACGTATACAATAAAAGAACAAAAAGACCACTCGAAATAAAAGTTAAAAAACACAAAAAAACATACGAAACAAGGTCAAGGGTTGCCGAACATGCCTAAAGAAAAAGAAAGTTTTAAGAAGAAATAATTTCAAACAACCAAAATGGATTTGGCAAGCCTAGTATTAACGTATCGAATTTTTGCCAGCCGCCGTTGTACGTAGGTCGCTAATAAGAGGTAAAGGTTTGGTTTGCGGCGGTTTGTCTTGACCCGGGCCCCGGGGTTCCGAGCCCGAAAGACCGGGGGATGAAAAAGACCAAAACCGGGGGGAAGACCAAGACCAAGACCGGGGGATCAAGCCAAAAAAAAGACCGGGGTTGAAGAAAGCCCAAAACCAAGACCGAGGGGTGCAAGACTACGAAAACCAAGACCGACCTGCAAGATCTTGCACTTTCGTCACTTTTTTAATTATAATATTCAATTTTTATATTCAATATACAGAGGTATTTCATACAGACATGACAAAAATGTGCCCCGAACTGCCAAAAAACGATTATTTTATGATGGTTTTTTTTAAAAAAATAAAAATTGAATCGATCACTTCGTTTTTTTAAAAAAATTATCTAAAAACGATAATAGTAGATTTTGTAACATGTTTTTAAAAAAAATAAATTGTGACTCAATGGTCCGACAAAGTTATAAATAAAAATTTCTTACATTTCCTAATTTTTTTTTTTTAATTCGGGGGAAAAATTTTTTCCCCCCAAGTGGAATTGCCAAAAAAAAAAAAAAAATTTTTTTTTTTTTTCTTTTTTGGAAAACAAAAAAAAATTTTTTTTCCAAAAAAAAATTTTTTCCAAGGAAAAAAAAATTTAATTTACCTAATGACGTTTAAAAAATTTCCCGCATAATATACAGGAAAGCGTTTTTTTTAAAATTTAATTTTTTGCTATAAATTTTCTATTTTAGGTTAAAAGCTAAAAATGAGGAATTATCTGAAGTGGTAGTAATTTTTTTTTTAAAAATTTTAAATGAAATAATTTTACTTTTACGCCCTTTCTTCTATAATTTTTGTATATTAAGTTTTTTACCTTATGAAGGTTTCGGATATATCGATCTTTGTCACTTTAGCCATTTTTGCAAATGTTTAAAAGTATTTGTACAAATTTTGAGGAAATTTGACTAATTTTAACATAGAAAGTTTATTTGAACTGAAAATTTTGTTTTTTTTTTTTTTTTTTTTTTAATTGGCCAATGTTTACATATCAGAATCATTTTCGGGGTTTCCTTTGGTTGAAATTAAAAGTTTTTCCCCCCTCAAGTACTCAATTTTAACATATTTTTTTTAAAAGAAAATTTAAATTTTTCCTATACTAAAAAAAACGCTATAAATAAAAACCCCCCTAATTTAAAATATTTTTTAATAAAAAATTTTTAATTGAGTAAAAAAAATTGGAAAATTTTTTTAAAATTTTAAAAAAAAAAAATATCTCTCCATCTTTATTTATTATAATATTCAAAATATATATATATATTTTACCCAAAGATTGCAATTTAAATTATTACTACCAAAAAAGCAAAAAAAGACCGAAAAAAAGAAAAGACCGGGTGGGAAGAAAGAAAGACCAAGACCTTCTTTGGGCTTGCAAGACCAAGCCCAAAGATCAGACTTGCAAGACCAAGACCAACCCCAAGAAGCCTGGTCTTGGTCTTTTTTCTCACCTTTTTTGTCGTACTTACAAAATATTTATTTTCTTTTCGAAGTAATCACCATCAGCCGCTATGCAAGACTTTATGGCTTAAACCAATAGCAAAAGTCTCTTTCCAAAATAACTGTGGAACATTAGCGCAAATTTCGCCAAACGCTCCCAATAGCTCTGAGCTGCACGAAAATGTTCTCCTTTTAATGGTTTTTTTACATAGGGGATTACAGAAAAATCACATGGCGCCAAGTCCGGACTTTAGGGAGGATGACTAAGTAATTTTATTTAAAATTCCTCATGAAAGGTGGTCGTAAAACCAGCTCGATGAGCTGGAGCATTATCATGGTGAAAAAACCAGGTATCGAGGTTCGAGTTTGGTCGCTCATTTCTTAAGGCTTATAAAACTTTTGGGAGATATTAATTTATGTATCACGATGCTGTGACAGTCTTCTGTGTTTCTAAAGAAACAACCGCCAAAATCCCTCTCTTACTAAAAAAAAACTGCTACCATTAGTTTCTTTACAGAACGAACTTGTTTCACTAATGTCGATGGTTCTTTATCTCAAAATATCCACATTTTGCTCTGGGATTTAGTTGGGACATCGTAATAATAGTCACCTGTGATATTTAAATTGATATCATTAGAGTTACCGTCACGAACTTTACTCTTCTCTTCAGTACGCCGCCCATCCTACTGATTTAAAGTAGGTGAGAACGTCCGGGGAATCTCCTTGATGTCGCAAGGAAAGCCAGTACTCGCCCAGCATGGATCTTCTTTGGACGAAGTGCAGGGAGTCACAAAGGATTAGCCCACCGTCTCGTTTCCCCCGTTCACAACCTCTACATAGAGGCGTGTCATTTATCCCATTCAAAAGTGTTTCAATGGACAATGTCCGGTCAGAACTCCCGTAATTGGCGAAGGTTCGCCCTAGACATTGCCAAGTAATGTTTGGGTGTATCTCTGTCGGGGGTAGTTTCAGAACTCCCTGGAAAAGTTACAGTTTACTGTTTCATCCCATCGTCTTGTAAACTGCTGATGAGAGTGTCTTTTGATTAACCTTTTCGCAGACCCTGTCAGACCTACGAAAGGCTCGGGTCCAAAGGTTTGGTCCCGGCAGCCTTCCCCACCACAGTCAGCAATGCGGGGCCTTTGGGTGAGCGTGTCCTTTGGTCCGGCAGAGGGTGACCACGTTCCCGCTAGAAGCATCCGAAGGGCACGGTGACATTCTAGTACCAACGGCAACTGTTATTAATCATATAAACTAAAGTTTATCGTAGTACCCTCAAACAAGTTTTTTTTTGCTTCGATCATGCGTACGACAGAACTTGTCTAGCGGCCTACGTACTATGAAAACTTGGTCAATATTCAGTAAATAATAAATAATACATAAGTCGTAGGTTAATTTAGATTTTTAGGTATCAATTGAAGCTGGTTGGAATTACATACTAACCGAAACGTTGTGTAACAATTACCGAGTAAAAGCAATGGAAGTACCAGGTTTAAGTGTTATTAAAATATAAAATGCTCTAACTTTCTTGTTTCTTACCTTATATATTTTACATAAATTACTTTTTTTAGATCTTTTTTCAATTTATACCTTTCTGTTTTTTTGTCCATATTTCTTTCTTTATTATGATTCTACGTACCCGCCTAATAAAAAACTGAAATAACTTTTTGCCCCGGCATTTCCACATATTTTATAGGCCCGTCCAAAAGGCCTTGCTAAACCTGAATTTGATGTATTCGATAAATCACTGGTTTGTGGGATGCGGAAGGCATAAAATTTATTAAATAAAAAAGAAGTTGAATAATAAGTACGCACCCTTTATTTTGGTATTTTTTTGCAATATTCTAAACGGCTAATAACGACCTATATATGAAACTGAAAGACTTATTCAAATACAGACGCTCTACCTTATTTTAAATTTGTTTGAACACAGTAGAAACCACTAAGTACATTTTTAATACCACTAAAATCTTGGATTTATTTGTTAATTGGTACACAACATTTGGGTTAGTAGTATTCAAGTTATAAACCCTACTCTTAAAGCTACAACTTATGTACAGGGTGCCCTAAAGTAGTGAGTCTGTTATACCCACTAAACAAGACATCGGGACTAGCTAAGCCGGTCCGCGGTAGGTTCGAGGTCACTCAAGTGTGACAGGTATAAAAATCGGGTTAATTTCAATAGTATTTTAGTAAATCCGCCGTTTTAATATTTTATTAAATAACGCTATTGTTATTGGAAAGTAATGATGGCAGACAGTTTTAGTGTTTCTGACGTTACGGCAGCCACTTTTGAATATTTCAAAAAAATAATTTCAAAAGTATTTAAACAAATTTTAGCAAATAAATTTAAAAATGTTTATGAGTATACACGTAAGCAAGCACATTTACTGGCATAAAGACGGTTGGTATAAAGATTTCCTTATGATTCTGCGCAGTACCAAAATTAAACGAAATTTTTTAATGTGTTGCCTACCCACACACTGATAAATCAGTGTGTAGATAGACAACACAATATAATTTGGACAGAGCCAGAGTCTCGTTTTCGTGTGCGACGGCGCGGCGCGTATGAAACCAAACCTGCGCTGTGCCGTCGTCGTTTCATCAACCCTTTCAAGCCAATTAATGTTTTTAACCAACCATGTTACGCAAAAAAATAAAAAAAAAAAGTGATAGTATAGTTAGTTTGAATTTGACATTTGATAATGTCAACTTTATACATGGTAACAAAGAATTATGGAAGTCCAGACCTGACCTACTATTCATTGCGCAAACTTCACAGGGCCTTTTCTCGTATCCCCGCTGCCCTGCACGTTCGGACAGTTTTGTATTACAGCATTGGCCTTTCATAAACCCTCAAACTTCCTTGTGCTTAGCTCAATTTATAAATTTTATTTCCATTTTTAAAGAAACTGATCCCGTGGATAATGAAAACGTGTCACATGATAAGAGCGAATCCGAAGATGACAATTAATCTTAAAATCAAATAATTACTGTTAATGATGTTATAATTAAGAGTTTGAGGGAGTATTAAATTAACAGTTTCTGTAATTAAATTGACATTTTGATATAAATTAACTAAAAATATGAATAAGAGTTTTAATTGTAGTACTTGTAATACTTCTATAATACTTTTATATTTGTTGTAGTCTTGAAATGAGACTATTTTCCTTATTTCCCATCTTTATAAAGTCTATACAAAGTCAATCCGAACAGCATAAAAACTGAAACGCCGGTTAGAGGCGGCATTTTCTTTATAAGGCATGGGCGTGCAGCATTTAACATAAAATAATAAAAATTTATTCTCATTATTTATAGTTACGCGGACTCATTTTTTTTAATTAGTAGGTATTATATAATATAAAAAATATATAAGAAAACACTCACCCGTTTATGATTTTATTTTATTTCCTATAATTGATGAAAAGTCAAAATTCACTATCCGAATTTTCAGAGCTTGAATCAGAATTTGGGTTTATAATAATGGGGTCAATGGCCGGTAAAATACAATATTCATTTTCTTTCACTATGACATGCACATTTCATCCATATACCACTGTCATTTACTTCATTAACAACTGCCCTTATATTTTCTAGTACGAAAGCACTGTCAGTTGGGGATTGATTATATTTCCTTAGTTTGTTCTTGACTGCAGCCCAAATCATCTCGATGGGATTAAATACGCAGTAATAAGGGGGAAGACGTAAAATAGTATGACCATGTGCTTCGCATAATTTGTCGATAACATATTCCTTTTTAAAGTTCTCTTTTTTATAGCTTCCAATAACACCTTTTTTGTAGACTTTTGAGGAATTTCCATGTTTTTACTTTCCATAAATTTAAGAATATCATCCTTCTTTGTATTGCTATTGGGAACTTTGTTGTCTAAACGTGAATGATAAGACGCATTGTCCATAACAATGACAGAATTTGGAGACAGATTGGCAGCAACTGTTCAATAAACCACTTTTCGAATAGACTGGGGGTCATATCTTCATGGTAGTCAGCCGATGAATTCTTTATATTTTTAGCTGACAATAATAAAGCGTTAGGAACAAAACCTTTATTGCTGCCTGCGTGTAATATAATTACTCGTTTTCCGCGAGAACAGGGCCCCTTTAGTGTACACTTATTACTATTATCCACCCAACCATATTTAAAAAGATCATGTGTCGAACCAAGTTTCGTCCAGGTACACTATCTCCCTTTTTGATTGGCGATATTCCTTAATTTTACGTAAATATTCTTGCCGCCATGCTACGATACGAGACGATTCCATTATAACCATCCTTTGGTTTAATTTTTTGTACTTGAAGCCGCAATCTAGCAAAATATTACGCAAGGTGTCCAAAGATTTATATTCATAATCTGGATAATCCCGAAACGTATCCTGAATCATTTTTAATGTTGGCACTTTGTTTTCTTCGTAAAATTGATAAACTATTCGGCGTATAAATTCTTTGTCGCCATTATCAACTTTTTTAAGCTTCTGGTTAGCTCGTTTTCCCTTTACGGAATGGTCGATGGTATCTCCTTCTCTAATAACTGTGTAAATTGTAGTACGAGCAAGTTTAGTGAGCTCACAAATCCTTTTTAAAATTTCGTTTTGTGATGCCCGATTTTCACTTTTTAAGCAAGTGTAAATATTTAAAATAAGTTTCTGTGCTTAACATGTAAGTGCTTATTTAAAAATTCCGACGGCTCCGTCATGAAATTGGCTTCTACATTGTCCGTTTCGTTTCAAAACATCAAAAAAAGGGCTCCACAACGCCATCTTGATAAAATATTTAAATGACAACAGTAAAACAACAAGTATTAACCACATAACAGTAAAAAAGAAATAACCACGCTAACAATAACAAAACAATTTAGAAAAAAACGATACTCTTAGACACTCGCTAAAATTCAAAAGAACGAAGAATAAACCAATTTAATTCCTTTTTTTTGATCGAAAGTCATCACAAAAGCACTGATAAATTTGGACAATGAAATGCGGTGCCCCACACAGACATTTTTGATATTCTTTTTTTTTTGTGTCCATGAAACATTATTTGACCGACTAAACGGCTGTCATCGAGAAAATATTCATATGGGGTCTAACCATCATAAAGTTGGATCCGTTGGGTCATTTTTTTGGGGGGATTTTTGGTAAATTGAGAGCCCCGGTATGTGGTTTTTTTTTTAAACTGTTCGGATTGACTTCGTACTATACCAGTAAATGTGCTTATTTGCGTAGTATTAATTGTAAACAAATTATAAGGCTAAAAAAGTTAATATTAAGCAAGTAAGTATGCCTCGCTGGAAAAAAAGGTTGCCGTCGGGTTTTGGGGAAAAAATGTTTAAATTAATATAATTTTAAAAAAAAGTTTACGAAACAACCTATTTTGAATTTTTTTTTAAAATACTTTCAAATTTTAAAATTTTTTTCAGAACCACTAAAACTGTCTGCCATTATTACTTTCCGATAACAGTAGCGTTTTTAATAAAATATTAAGAAGGTCCTTTTTAAAAAAAAAAAAAAAAAAAAAAAATTGTTTGGGGGCGGGGCTCAAAGATGAAAAGGGTATGTAAATCTAATAACCCCCTTTTTTTTTGAATGGAAAAGGTAGTAGAAAGAATTTAAAAATTTTTTTTAAATCAAATAACGTCATAAAAAAATAAAAATCCCCAAATTTCCTTTTTCCCCAAAAATCCCCAAATATTCGAATTTTCAAACTTTGAAGGGAATTTTTTATCGGCTTTAAAATTTTGGGGAAAAAATTTCCTTCTCTATCCGACCTTTATTTTCGGTTTTCGAGCCCCCCAAAGAAAAGGCCCAAATTTTGGGGGCACCCTGTACACAAATTTCGAAAAAATTATTTTTTACACTTAGATAAAGGGAAACCCCCTAATTTTCCCTGCATTTTTTAAAATAAAATTGCGTCATGTGCTCCTTTTTTGGGCAAATATAAAATTAAAAACAAATTGTGAAAATTTTTGCTCGCGTAAGAGATACGAGGAAAAAAAAAAAAATTTTCATTTTTCGAATATCCCTATACTTTCTTAGTTACAAGAGATACAAAAAAAATTTTATACAAATGTTTTTATCAGGTTTTTAATAATTTGCCATTTTTTAAAAAAAATTATACGGGGGGAGGTAAAAAAATTATGGACTCAACCTCATTTTTTTAAATAGAACACCCTTATATTTAAAACTTAATAAATTTATCATGGCGGTTTTTTTTTCTTAAAAATGCATATTAAATTCTTATTTTAAAAATATAATACCATGGATAATATTGGTTTTTATCGATTTTTTTAAAAAATTTTTACTTTGAACCATTGTATAAGCTTAAAGCAAAAGCTCATGTTCCCCCAAAATTTTTTGAAATTTTGGGGAAAAAAATTTTTTATCGTAAATATTTTCCCCATATTGTTTATAACTCAATGTTTCACCCCCCGGGGGTGGTGTGGGGAAGATTGAAATTTTGTAACAGGTTTTTTTAAAAAAAACCCCAAAAAGGGGGGGTTCTTTTTACAAAAAAATATTTGATCAGACGAATGTCGAATAACAAGTTTCGGTATTCTAAACCGTCATATTAAAAACATTAAAACTCTAAAAAACTTTACATGGGACGACCTGTCTTCAACAAAAGGGGGGGTTTCCCAGAAATGTGTTATTTTTTTTTTTTTTAAAATAAACATGTATCGCTGTTTTTTAAAAAAAATTAAAAAAAAGATTTTATCTG
>JAHBCN010008115.1:0-40313 GCA_019359885.1 Listronotus oregonensis
AGAAGGGCCGGCCAAAATGTTTTAGACGAAGAAAAAAAAATTGGACATTGCCGTATTTCGGAAAATCCACATTTGTCAACGGTTTCATTACCCAAAAAATTTGGTCTAGACGTACATTGGAGGTTTTGAAAACAGAAAAATACCACCCATAAAGGTATATCTTGTCCAAGAGCTCTTGAAGATGTTTTCAGGCGTTTGCAATTTTGTGAGGAAATAATGAGGCGATGTGACGAGAATAATGGGTTTCCACTGAACATACTCTTTTCGGACGAAGCTGTTTTTATTTAAATGGAGTAGTTAACGGCACATTATTGATTGGGGAGTCAGGAAAACCCACACTGGATATGGAAGTTTCATACGCAGCGTCCTAAAAAAGTAAATGTATGGGCAGGCATCATCAACAACAAATATTAGGGCCTTTTTTTTTTTGGGGAAACCTTAAATACTTAGACTTTTTTTTCAATTTTAAGTGTTATTTTCCCCCAATGAAGCAGATCCAGATATCCCCACTGAAACATTTGGGTTTTCCTACAGGACGCGCTCCTCCAATTTTGTATTAACGTCAAAAAATTTCTCGATAAATATTTGCAGGACGTGGATTAGACAACGTGGTAAATTGAAGGCCCCCCGATCCCCAGACTTAACGCCTTGGATTTTTTTTGGGGGATATCTGAAAGACAAGGTTTATCAAAATAGGCCGGCAATTTGAAGATAAAAAAACAAATTAGAGGGAACACATAACATACCGGCGGGGGCCTTTGGGGAATTCCAGACGGGTTTAACCATCGCCTGGAGCCTGCAAGTGGGGGGTGGAGGGCATTTTTCTGTTACTTAAAATTCACCCGTAGATGCACTAAGTATTTTAACTTTTTTTTTTTTTAAAAAAGTTTTTTTCATTTCCTGGTAACCACATAAGTTTAAAAAAAAAAAAGGGTATGGTCAGATTCCTTTTTTCAAGCTTTTCAATGAGCCCATACACGAAAAAGGTTTCATTTAAAAAAAAAATTTGGGGGGAAATTGATAAGGGGTTAAAAAAATATTTAATTTTTTGCCAAAAAATGCAAATTTAAAATCAATTGACTGTTTCAGCGTTTTTTTTTTAAGTTACTGGTTAAAAAATATTTTATTCAATTTTTGCATCCCTGATATATATATATATATATATATATATATATATATATATATATATATATATATATATATATATATATATATATATATATATATATATATATATATAATTATATTTATATAATATATATATATATATATATATATATATATATATATATATATATATATATATATATATATATATATATATATATATATATAAATTTCTGTATTTTTTATTTTTAAGTAAACACTAAATATTTTTTTTTTTGTAATAAGTAGTAATGGTTTTATTGTAAATATTAAAAATTTTGTTTTATGGCCCAGAATTTAACCAAGGTTTTGAGATGTTTCTCTTTTGACACCACATCTGTAACTTGTATCAATAAGCCATGCTGTTACATTAAGCGGGAGTTTAACTCATTTCCGACGATGTTAAATTGCAAGTTTCATTGATCTGAATTTTAGATCGGAAATCAAAGAAAACAAGAGAAACAAAGCTTTTGTATGTTAACAAATGTATTGTATAGGTTTTCCATCATATTATTTCTGTAAATGTTTTTTGAAGTTTTAAGATACACTTTTTATTTATTATTTATTTCTTTTTTTTATGTTGTTTTAACGTAAGATCGAATATCTCACCAGAATTTTGGTTTACATACAGCATACAGCTTTGTTATTTTTCTGGTCACAATTTTTATTAACACACTAATTTACTTAATATTCTAAAATAATGAAAACATTTGTCTTAGACGCGTGCGGTGAAATTTAAAATAAAAGAAGCAATTTATAAAAACTCACCTATTTGTAAAGTACTCTCTTTATATTTAGGATGTTGCAGTTTATTAAGTAATAAATAAAATAATTTTACTATTTTCCAACACTTTCAATGCTAATGTTTTGGTTAGTTGATGTTTCTAGGGAAAGCATTGTCTGGATTATTTGGTCCATTTTTGTGATTCAATGCTTCACATTCGCACAGGATATGGTGGCTGTTTTTCCCTCGTCGCACATTCTGCAACTTGAGTCCCCAATGTATGAGCCTATCTTGTGTAGATCTCCTCTTAGGCTATCGGCCCTGTTAGCAACCCTACCGTTATGGAAATCTTTTCCTACTTTGCCTGAAATAGTTCTTCCTTCTTTTTTGGATGGGCCCCTTCTGAAGCTTTTCCTTGTCTAATTTACTGAGGTTTCGCCAGTATTCCTCGTATTTTTGGGTAGATTTCCGGTTCGCCCCGTGCTGTGGTTTTGGTCACCCAAGGGCAGGTTCTGGTCCAAAGTATGGTGTGGATTTATCCCTTGGGCTCGCTAGCTCATCCGCTTTTTCGTTGCCTTCTATTCCCGAATGTCTTGGTCCTGGGTAACAAGAGAGTTACTCTGTTGCGTTCTCCCAAGACTCCCAGTTTTTTTGGCATTCCCATGCCAGCTTGGACGTTACCTTGGGGTTTACTAGTGCCCCCGTGACGCTTGGTGTCTGTTTTGCAGATCGCTTATTTTATAGTTATTTTCTTTGCACAGTGCAGTAAAGCATATATTTCTGTTTAAAATACAGAACTGTGCGTTCCTAGTGGAATGGGAATTGTGAATTCCTTATTTCACTGTACACGCCCGCTCCAGTTCCCTGCCCGGTTTTGTAACCATCCGTATACCAGATGATGTCTCCAACCGTGCCGGAAAAATCGAGTTTCTGCCACTCACTTTGATCTGGAGTTTTTACTTCTTTGATGTTGAACCGATTTTAAATTATAACTGCCGTCATCGTAAAAAAGTTAAAATTAATATTAGGATAAAAATTGGCGTCAAAATGCTCTGACCAATGAAAATACTTTCGGATGATAGCATCGTCGGAAATCGGACGCTTTACTCGTATTAATACATATCATAAAAACTAACCGATTTTGATGAAATCTTGGCCGTCTCTATGTCTAGTAAATGTAAGTCAATAAAAAAAAGGTGGTCACAATCTGTATAAAAGTTTTGAAGAAATGCGTGGACAAACACACATACAATAGTATACCTATAAAATTTTGTATATTTGTTTGGAAGCCCTGACAGGTCCACTGTAGTAGAAACATATGAAAGACTTAGGCGAATTGACTTACATTCGCCTGACTCGAGCTAGCGAAACAAAACTCTCAAAAACGGTGCGATAAATGTGGAATGTTTTTGAAGATTTAATTTTGAATTTAAATATTATTTGCTCTCTTGCAACCGCAGCCATTGCAAATACGTGGAAAGTTCTCTTGGAAACTCGTTCCTTCACTAAAAATAAATAATAATGGACGTTTACGAACTCCTAAAAGGTTCAAATTGTAAAATGGTATTTCCAAGGAAAATCATATCGACAAATTCATAAATCTTTTCCCGAAGCATTTGAAACAACCTATACCATGTCTGAAAACAATTTTTAGAATTATCCAAAATTTTGAGACCCAAGGGTGTGTGTCTCCTCAAAAACATAAAAAACAGGAACTCGTAAATGAAAAACGGGAATTAAAAGAGGCATTAATTTGTGTTACTACTGAACAAGACCCCAATGTAACCAGAAGACAACTTGCTGAGGTAACAGATTCATTGCCTACTACAGTTAAAAGAGTCCTTGAAAAAAATGGTTTCCGATCCTACAAGGCCCGAAAAACACATGAAATTTTTCCCGAAGACCAATTTCGACGTATGGAGTTTTGCGAATTAATAATGGAAAGGCAAATACAGATAAAAACTTTTTTGGATCGATTGTTTTTACCGATTAATCGACCTTTCCATTATTAAATCGACATAATACAACTCAAGTTCGATATTGGTATCGTGAAAACCTACACAGTTATTTTGAGGTTCGAACCCAGTATCCTCAAAAATTGAATGTTTGGGCTGGTATGGTGGGGGAGAACACCTTATTGGACCATTTTTTTATTGAAGGCAATTTATCTGCAGCGATTTATTTGGATATGTTACAACAACAGATTGTACCGGCTATTCGCCAATTATTAGAAGTAAGATTTGGTAATATCTGGTTTCAGCAAGATGGTTGTCCGCTCACAATGGACGTATTGTTCAAGAATATTTGAACAATACGTTTCCTAACCGTTTGATTAGTGGACGTGGAACCATTTTGTGGCCCGCGAGATCACCAGACCTTGCTCCTAATGATTTCTTTTTGTGGGATTATTTAAAAAATAAGGTTTATGGTCATGATAGGGCTAATAATTTAGAAGAACTTCGAATAAAAATCGAAGAAGCTTTTCAAACTATTAGCCCTAATATGCTAACAAACGTTAGACGGGGTTTTTACGATCGTTTGGGATATTGCCTCGCGCAAGAAGGAGGTTTGGGTTGAGTTTTGGGTTTAGAAAACTTACTTTTTATTTTGCTTTGGCAACTAATGAACTGATAAATAAAGCTGTTGGTATTTAATTCCCTATTTATAAATAACGGTATTAAATATTAACTGGTTTCTCAACAGATTAGACCGCATAAATTTATTTTTCGTAATTTTCAAGCGCGCCTTAAACCATTCAACACACCCGTCTGAAAGCATATTACAAACGGAGATCCCATTCGGTTATTCATGCATACGGATATTTATCGATCGAAGCGGACAGTAGTAAATTAATCAGTTCCCTGCCTATGTTTCTACTACACTGGACCTCTCTGTATGTAGACATATTGTAGTTTTAGTAAAATTACATACATTCCTTTTAAATTTTTTACCTTTTTTTAAAATCGCTTAATAAAAGAAGTCCTAACCCGGAATATTGCAACTTTTTGCGTGGCACCTATTAACGTCCACTTAGGCATTCCATAAAATTATTTAAATATTCGTTGTGTTGGTTAAGGATGATTAGTTCTAAAATGAAAACTTTACGTAGCCTAATATAACTTTATAATTACCTATCATTGTAGTTTACAGTCGATAATTTTAAGGAATGCACTTGAGTAAAATAAAACGAATAGTCTAAGTATTACGTACAATTTTAAGGAAATAAGGTCTAGCAAATACGAACGCATAAGGATGTTTACGTTTTGGTCATTGATCTCTGATTCTTACTTTCTCAAGAATGAGTCGGCCATCTTCACAGACCCGTCCAGTAGTAACATTTGATTTATTTCTACATATCTTAGGTTATTTGATTTTTAAAAATTAATTAGTTTACTAAGTTTAAAAATAGATAAGGTTTTTAATTTGTTGCATATTATGGATATTGTAAACCTACACTGGTTACTTCAGAAGTCCTTTACCCAGTAGTTTCATGCAAGTTGCGCAAATTAGTTTACAAGAAATAAAATGACTCCTACAATATGACTAACTAAAAATTTTACATTTACCTGTATATTTTGAATCCGGTTTGGGTGTTTTTAAGGTTATTTATAAAAGGTGTTTAAATATGACTTGGAATTTTGTTCTCAAACCAAAAGAATGACCCAGTCGCAATTCTGTCTTAACATTCCTGCAATGGAGGATCTAGAAGGCATAATGCCAAGGTTACTTTAATTTTTGTATTAAGTTACGACATCCAGGAAGAAAAAACGTATGGCGTAAATAGATAATTAGATATTTTTGTCAATCAATATTAGGTTAGAAAATTTACTATCGCGTTCAGAAATTAATACTCTGTTATGTTTTTTGTACGTTCAGAAATTAACATATAATAGATTTAGCAGTATATTATAATTTTTACATTCGTCTATACACTTTCAATCTCAAAAATAAAAATAATCTTGTAGTATTTATTTATTAACAAACTTAATAACAATTACCAATTATTATGATGAATCACGAATAATGAACAAAAGTGAACATCCCTTGGTAAAGATCCACGTCTCGTCAATAAAAACTTGAGCAAAACCTTCCGTATCTAAATTTTAATTTTTGATATACTCCCTTAAAAAATTGATTCTTTTATGAACAATATCTGGCAAGTCCATCAAATGTTTTCTAATATTTGATATTTTTTACTTGAAGAACTTTTGATCCATTTTCTTAAGGAATTAATAGAAAACTTAAAATATTCAATTTTTTCCTTGAACTTTTGCCTCATTGTTGCCAATGTTACATATTCTTATCTGGCGTACATAAAATAAATTGTGCCACAAATTATATTTTCAATATTTGTAATCTTGGTCTTGAAGACATACTGAAGGAAACGGGTAATCGTGATCTAATTTTATTCATTCTTCATTATATTTGAATCGTTGTTGGGCTTAATTTTTTGCATCTGGCTCGTTGTATTACATTTAATTTGAAGTGCGATTTCGTTTTGACTTGTTTTTTTCCAATTAAAAAAGCCGAGATATTTAAATTATCAGCTGCGATTGTTTATTATATCTGTCATAGTCAAAGGTCGATATGCAGTCTCTTCGCGGAATGACTGGTTTATCCTAGGTTTGACCAAAGCCTTCGGGCTAACTCCGAAACAAATTCCAATTTCGGCCTTTGACTAAAGTATTTTTAGTCAAACCTACAAGTTCCTAACTTTTCAGTCAAACGTCGAAAGTAAAATAATCTGTTTCGGGCTTTGCCTAGTCGATTCTAGAAGCGACTGGCGGACTCGGTCAAACGTCGACTGTACTTGTAACACGTTTAAATAAGTTTACACTTGCGGTTAGTTGTGGTTAGTTTTGCTTAGTTGTGGTTAGTTATAAATGTAAGAGATCTGACGTATTGTCCAATTCTAAATGTCATAATGCTTCACCATGTCTGAATTAAGACTAATTTTTTTATTTTAACTATGACAATATAACAACAATAAACATTAAAATAAAAAAAATCGTTTTATTACATCTAATTTAACAAACTGACGGCCGATGATGTCGCGTTAGTTAATTTAAATGGTTAAAAGTTAACAACGGTTTAGAATGTTTAACAAAACATCATTGTCAGTGTTATTCAATGATTTTAGTATGCAACCTGTCAAAATCTGACATTTTGTTAAACATTCAAAACCGTTGTTAACTTTTAACAATTGCTAAGTCCATTGCTAAATTTAACAACGCGATCATCACTCGGCAGTGGCGTAGTCAACCTTTCAGGGCGGGGGGGTAACGTTTAAAGGGGCGCTCCATTTCTTAAAACATTATTATTAAAAACACACAACAATAAAGAAACAAATCTATATTTGAAACTTTAGGCCAGAAAGGAAAAATAATGACAATATAAAAAAATTTTCTTACCCAGCATTTTTTTGAAAAAATCTTGTAATTTTTAGCTGTGTGTTGCGCTAACATCATTTTTTTTTTCAGATATTCGTTCCCGAACTGAGCGCCTGACTTTTTTTTTTTTATCCATTTTTACTCTTTACAAGTTTACCCTTGCATAGACAATAAACGACTAAATAACACCACAAAAGGAGAATATGAGTCAGAAATAAATAACATACGTTTGAAATCTGCCGATTTGCAAGATTAAAAAGTAAAGTAAACAATTCTGGAATATATCCAATACCGACACAATAAAAAAAAATGCCGCCACAAACGGATGCCGCGCTCAGCGGCTTTTTCCGCGGTGTTAGTGCTTTTGAAGAGAATAACCGCTCCACTGACACTGTGGAACAGAAAAATTATTAACAAAAAGTGTGGACAATTATTATTTTAAAATATTACTTCTAAAATTACACCAACAAGTAAAAAATGTTTAAAGCACAGCATAGTATGTTGTAAATAATACCTGTTTTATATACGGTAAGTTTGTTTGGGCGCAGGGGCGCTGGTCTAGAGGGGCGGGGGGGACAGTCGCCCCCCTGGCCCCCACCTGGCTACGCCACTGTCACTCGGCCGTAAGACTTTCTAATACCTAGTTGAAGTTTGACTGGTTAAACCCCGATTTTATTAAATTGAGTTTTGACGTTTGCCTGACCAAATTAGTTTTTCCTAGGTTTAACGAAAATTCTTTAGTCAGAGGCAGAAAAACTTCATTTGTTTGGGCTTTGACTAAAACTTTAGGCCAGACCTGAGGATTGACTAGACAAACCTAGGAACGCCGGAGCTTCGATGATTGACTATAACATATCTATTATATCTTTTTCTCGGCATTATTTAAAACTTTTTGAAATAACCTTTGACAGCAAGTTGACACACCAAAGTTTTTGATTGACAGTGATGGATACTTTACATAACCAAAAATATAAAAAATGAATAATTTATGAAAAATGATTTTTTTTTTAAAGATTGTTCTCACTGCTGTTCTGAATATACTAAAAAAAGATAAACAAAAATTACGTCAGTACAAATGGGTATAATTATTTAATCATCCCTGATAAATTATAATTAATCAGGGATTTTGCGGATGCAGAATTTTTGAAATTTACGGATGCGGATGCAAATGTCATTGGGCTCACAGACGCGGATGTTATGCTTTTTTAAAATACCTTATTTAGGTGTAAATAAATGAAATAAAATGGGAACTTTATGATTATTTATTTAATAATTACATTTTAGTAAAAAAGTTTAAAAATTAGTGCGTTAAATTTAATAAAAAGCAATTTCACTGCCTTTTCGGACTTTAGCCTATTTAACAATAGTTCCTAATACCTTAATTTGACGACTCTTGGAAGAGTAGGATAAGAGATATATTTTAGACTGGGATTTATCTCGGTTCTGCTTATCTCGTTTAAAATAAGTCCAAATTACACTTTGCGTCAGTGGTGGCATTGCAAAATAACTTGTGAGGTGTGCGCGTCTAAACATGTAGTGATTAATTTTTCATTTAAGAAAACTAACCTGACTGCTTTTGTCACTCTCTAAACACAACTCCCATTGCTTAATCAGGGAATATGCTATAGCATGCTGCTGATCCCGCCCATAATTTCACTTCGCGACTTGCACAAAATCTGCATCCGCAAAATCTTTGCATTGAGTATTGCGGATGCGGATACAAATATTCGCAACATCCCTAAGTTAGATTTCTGGTGAATAATAATTCATATTCACATTCATATATAAAACCAAGTGATAGGTAAGGTATTAAGCACAATACGGAGAATCCACCTTATCAAAAACCCAGGGTAATTGTTTAGGATCGGGGCTCCACCTATTTTTGGCTATAAAAAATAAAAAAATGAGATATTGACATATTTTTTTGTTCCATTTTACGGTGCATTTACAATTTTTTTAGGAAAAATAAAAAAAATCGGTAATAATGTTTATTTTGAACATAAAAAATAGGTATTTTTCAAGTTTTTTGTCAATAAAATGCATCCATTTAAGTTAAGCAAGTTCTAGTGATTTGTTTTATAATCTACGTTTCAGGACAAATAATTTCAAAACTTAAAAATCATCAGAAATATCAGTTTTTTGATTTAAAAAAAAAATCGAAAAATTGATATTTTTATATATTTTTTAAATTATTCTATTCTTGATGAACTTTATAAATAAAAATATTTAACAACTCAAAAAAAAATTAATTTGTTAATCTTGCAAATTTTTACAAAATTATAAAAAATCGAAAAATGAATATTTTCAACATTTTTTTTAATTGTTCTATTTTTAACAAACATTGACTAGCCCTGAAAAGACCCCGCATTACTTCCGGACTTGTACTAGAATGTCATCAAGCCCTGACTAACATCTCTCTAAATAATGTGGTCAACCTAGCCTGGATCAAGGGACATGACATATCTAAAGGTAATCATACGCTGACTCGCTGGCCAGGGCGGCTGCGGGACGGAAACTAGTTGGTCCCGTCCCCACCACTGGACTGACAACAACAGCGATTAAAGACATTGTTAAAGAATACTTCATTGACTGCTTAAAGGAAAATGGGATGATACTACGAATTGCAACTTAGCAAAAATAATGCTGAACTATCCAGACAAGTCAATAGCGAAAAAAAAACTTATGATGTCCAGAAGGAACCTCCGAACACCAACGGGTGTTCTAACTGGCCACTGCGGGCTACGAGGACACCTATTTAAGAAGATGAGACCGTGGAACACATTCTTTGCGATTGTCCCGCCCTCACATTTGAACGGAACTCCATGCTGGGCACGAACTGGCCATTACAGGCCGAAATTAGGGAGATTTCACACAAAGACGCAGTCAACTATTTCAAATCAATAGGATGGACGACGCAGTAAATCTCCCGCCTACAAGAGGAAGCACAAAGGACCTACTTAGGTCTAGGTGCAGTGGTATATTACCACCCTCTGAACATTCAGATCAGAACAAACATTGAGAAAAAATATAAGTCTTAAGAAAAACAAAATATAAAAATTTCAAGCAAAAACAAAAAAAATGAAATTTTTAGCCTTTGAAATTTATTTATTTTGAAAAAAGCAAATTATTGAATATTTATTTAGTTATATTCTTCAATGCGCCGAGAAGTAGAATATTTTAAAAAAATTGTCGATAATAGAATTTTTCGATTTTTATATGCCAAAAATATGTGGAGCCGCGATTCTAAACAATTATCGTTAAATGGTGTAAAAAGTTAACCGAGGACAACACAAATCAATATTGACCAGATAAACGACCTTATTTTTAAGAATAAAAATGTGTCCTGTCTGCGTTAGTAGCATCAATCAAAATCAAGTTCGCTAACTATGAAATAAAAACATTGAAGTATCATCTCAGCAGTGTCTGCTGTGCTTTTTCCGCGATAGCAAAATGAAGGTGAATATTTTTAAATTTCTTATTCACCTGCGTCGAAACTGAAAAGTAAGCAAATGTGCTTTTAACCGGTAAAGTAATACTTACCGTCTTTTGGGACAACGAGCTCTGGATCTATTTTTTTGAGCAACAATTAATGCCCTTTATTATTCTGACTTGTTTACTCAAAAAGTCAAAACCTGCATTTTGTTCATAAAGGAAAAAACATTCACTACAAATATCTTCGAAATTAGGATGTTACCCATTTTTTACCCCCTACACCCCAAAACATACATTTCACTAAAAAAGTTTTTCGAATATGATATTAAAATTTAAATTTGAGGGCTAAGAAGTGCTGAATACACCCTTTTTTATACCTCATACCCCTAAAAAATACATTTCGCTAAAAAAAGTATTTTTAATGGTTCATATAGCTTTTTGGACCACTAAATTCGAATATTATATTAGAAATTACATTTAAGGGCTTAGAAGGGCGAAGCTCACTCTTTTTTTAAAGGGTCAGCCCTTCTAAGCCCTTAAATGTAACTTTTCATATTATATTCGAATTTAGTGACTCATGAAACCTATATTTATCGTTAAAAACGGGGAAAAAACTTTATTTTAGCAAAATGTATGTTTTAGGTGGTGTTTTAGGTGAATTTAGCCTTTCTAAGCCCTTAAATGTAGTTTATAATAGAATATTCAAATTTAGTGGCACCAAAAACCTTACCCAAGAACCAATAAAAATGGGAAAAAACTTTTTTTAGCAAAATGTATTTTTTAGGGCTATAGGGTGTAAAAAAGGGTGAATTTAGCACTTCTAAGCCCTAAATGTAATTTTTAGAATATTCAAATTTATGACCAAAAACCTTACCCATTAAAAATGGGAAAAAACTTCTTTTTTGGCGAAATGTATTCTTTAGGACCTACCATTATGGGTTTCCATCTTTTTGGGCAGCTGAAAGAATTTGTGCATAAAGTGACTTTGCGCCTAACTAAAAAATAAAACTAATAGATTAAAAGGCTAAATTCGTGAAGAAATAATGTAAAAAGTATATTGCATATATATTTCGGTTTATATTTGATACCTCCTGGTATCACGAATTTTTTGTAAAGTGAAGTAATATAAAAAAATTACCTGCAGGGTATGCAAATCAGTAATGCAATAATAATTAAGAAAAAACAACAAAACTAGCAAATATGATAAAAACCTCTAAGAAAGGATCTACAAAAAGGAAGAACACGAAATTTTCACTTCAAAAGAACCAATTTTTTTGTTCTTAGGAAATTTAAGGAAATATAGTTGACTCTATAATGCTAAAGGCCTTTTTTTGCACCTGTTATTAGTTTAATAGAAGTAATAGGCAAAAACTTAAATCATGGTATTAACTACCAAATAATTATTTCATTTATATGGATATTACTTTAACAGATGGTGTTATTTATTGTGGGTATTGCATTCATGCCAATGATTGATTTAATATTATTCAACTTCATTTTACTGTAGTACTTTCTAAGTGTTAGGAATGATACATTATTTGCAATTATTTTTCACTTTTACCTTATAAGCTTAAGAGTGCATTTACACTACACCTTAGGGGTCGGGCGAAAGGATGCGGAGACGGTGGGGGGAGACTAACAAACTCCCACTACCACAATTTTCGTATAGCCGCATTAAAAATATTATATTTTATTTAGGTTCTTCCAAATTCGGTGTATCGATGCGATGTTGTTTCCGATTGCAAGCCTACAGGAGATAACGTTTTTCGGTAACTATTTTTCACTTAAATGACATAAATTATACACCATTTTAAAGGTAAGGAAATAATCTATGCCTCTGCGTAACGGAGTTTGAAATATAGAGTCGAGTTAAGAAAAATAGTATCTAAACATAACCGATTTTAGGGTGACTTTCACTCAAGAAAATTTAAAACTAAATCAAATTTAAAAACTATTACAGCAGAAGCCTAGAAGTGTTGGCTTTCATATAGTTTTTGAAAATATCGTATTACGTTTTGAGAAAACATTATGCCCCGAACCTCAAATTGATCCAATTTTCGCGGCGCGAATGGACTCTTAAAAAATGTTTTAAACAATCTTGATATGTAGCAGATTTGTATGCATTGTGATAGTTCTATAAATATTAAATATTTGTAGCTTTTTTGGGCATTCGCTTAAAAAGGAGATTCCATAATTATATTTCGTTAATTTTTAACACTAAAAAACTTAAGATACCTAATACCACATGATAAAGGTTTTTTCTAAAGACTTTTTTGTTATTTTTAAGAAATGCCTATAGAAGGTTGAGATCAGAAGCGCGTATTAAAAGGGGATCATTTACAGGGAACTAAAAGTAAAACTGGTGCAAATTGTTTGGCTATAAGTTCCACCATTACATCTCGAATGAGGGTGGAGCGAGTATATTTTCACACCACTTGATCCCGTAGCAAACGGAGCTAATCCGGTATATTAAAATAATTTGGATTAGCTCATAAATTTTACTAATTTAAAGATTATAATACTCTTTTTAATGAAATTTAATAATATTTTTTTTATTAATTTATATGGATATTGACGATCTCTTCTTCTTGACATTTCACCGATTTATCTTAAAGCTTCGTTCAAAAATCCAAAACGAAAAGATTGGCTCCAAATGCTCTGAAATTAAATGAAGAAACGCCTATAGATTTTTTTGTTTTTGCTTTTAATAAAACAAAGAAACGCATTTAAGCAAACGGAGAAAAAAAAATGTAATATTGGAACTTAGCCAAAGAGTTTGGCTTTTTCTTTTAAGGTAGACATAATTAAACGTTCAAACCTAAAAAAAAGTTTTGACTAATGTTTTGGGAAGAAACCAAAGAACTACCATCTTTTGAGCAAGACGGTATTTTATTTTTTGTTTAATGACAACAATTTTTGTCATCTAGTTTGATTATATTGGTTTCTTGTTGGCTTGTCGATTTTAAGGATTGGATTTTTCAGAAACGTTTGCAAAGCTTTAATTTCCTAGAAAGCCAGTGTGACTGAACAAATAAGTTACCCATTAGTAGTTGTTACCAATTTAACATTAAGTTAGCTACAATTCGTTACTAAGTCAAATTTTCCTACAAGTTGTTGACAGTCTATCACCGGAAATAGCATGGAAATTGTCAGCAACACGTAGTCAAATACCGTTCAATTTACCGACAATAACTTGCACCGTAACTTTTTGTAGCTAAGTTGTCCTCAAGTTATAAGAAATGTACTGCCAATTTTCCTACAACCTTGTACTTGACAACTTTTTTGACAACTTGTCTACAATTTGCGGAGATAGATTTCCGTCTAATTCTCATCCACAATGGCTACTTGGATGTAGCAGTTTAGAATTTTTACAGAAATTAAAAAGAAACATGATCTGAGATTTAAAGATTTGGGGATCGTTTTGGTAAAAAAAAGTTTAAAAAAATGCTTGCACAATGCGCGGAATGACAACGTAGTCCAATTATTATAGATTTATTTTTGTAACTAATGTTAACAGATATCTGACTGCGCCATGACTTACGGAATGACCTGTAGATTACTAAAATCAAAAATCCAACCCATTTTTTTTCAGGTAATTTTTTAAAACAATAATAATTAAAAAAAGGGCTTTTTTCGGTTTTTTTGAATATAACAAAAAATACTGACTTTATCACTTTTCTTTTAAAAGACCGTTTATAGAAAATTCAAAAAACCTACAAAATGGTTTTTGAAAAATTCCGATCCGACCATTTTTCACCGAGAAAAGCCGGAAAAACGCTTAAAACAGACCTTTTTTCAAAAATTCGTATCTCCGTTAATTTTCAATATTAAGGGCTGATTTTTTGGGAAATGATAGTCAATAACATATGCTTTAAGCTGCAAGAAGATGAAAATTGTCGCATAAATAGTCTTTATTCAATCGCACTATAAACAAATTAGGCCCTTATCTTGCAAGTGCCGTAAATATTAGGCAAATGGTCCGATTTGGACTTTTAAAACGGCTTTTTAAAGTTGAGATTAAAAGCTACAAATTGTATATCTTACATTTTCATATAAGTTTAGAGAATATTGTTAGAAATGCTTGTGAACCTAGCGCGTCGAGCAAAAATTCGCGACCAAGACGATGCACGCAGCCCGTCTCTCGCTTCTTCTTCGCTGCTGGGTGCCTTCCACGGTCGACTCAGTCATCTCGGTCGCGAATTTTCGCTCGACGCGCAAGGTTCACAAGCATTTTTAACAATGTTCTCCAAAATTATATGAAAATGTGAGATATACAATTTGTAGCTTTTAATCTCAACTTTAAAAAGCCGTTTTAAAAATTCAAATCGGACCATTTGCCTAATATTCGCGGCACTTGCAAGATAAGGGCCTAATTTGTTTATAATGCTATTAAATAAAAACTATTTATGCGACAATTTTTATCTTTGGCAGCTTAAAGTATATATTATTGACTATCATTTCTCAAAAAATCAGCCCTTAATATTAAAAATTAACGGAGATACGAATTTTTGACAAAAGGTCTGGTTTATGCGTTTTTCCGGCTTTTCTCGGTAAAAAATGGTCGGATAGGGACTTTTTAAAAACCATTTTGTAGATTGTTAAATTCCCTAGAAACGGTTTTTATGAGTAAAGTGATATAGCCAGTATTTTTTGTTATAGTAAAAAAACGAAAAAAGGCGCTGTTTTTTTAATAATTATTGTTTAAAAAAATTACCCGAAAAAAAAATTGGTTGGATTTTTAATTTTAGTAATCTTTATAGTCTGACAAACTTAACTGTAGCAGCGAAAGGAATTTAAACTATTTCGAACGAATATATGTGTGTATGCCAAGTTTAACTACAAGAAAGCAATAGTACTTACTACTATATACTCAAGTAGTAATTTTAATGTTAAAATATTTTTTTTACAATAACAAAATAAAATATTGAAAAAAAAGCTGAGAATTAAATGTAGTTGTTATATACTTTAATTTTTATTTAATATCTATTTTGTTTAACTAAGGCATATTATGTTATTAGGTAATTATTTTCCAAAGACCTTATCGATTTTGTCTAAACTGGCAACATCAAACAAAAGGCTTGTCCAGTTGCGAAGTAAACGAACCTGGTTGGTGGAGCTTGTCACATGTTTTGTTTCTATGGGGTAAATTTACTTGTGATTGGAAGTGTTTGCGCTGTTTCTGGTTCCTCTCTTGGAATGTCGAATATTTAAACATTCAGTGTCGGAGGTCAAAGGTTTTATCCTTATTTCTAAGTGTTAAATTTGGTGTTGTGAAATTTTGCTTGTTTTGTTGTGATTTGTTTTTCTACCTTGTATATACATTTTTTAGTTCTTATTTGATTTTTAAATAGTATTTTAATAGTATTACTATTGTTTTAACATAAACAAATTTAATCATGTTTTTTCTATTGGGTTTAAACATTAAATATACGAAAAAGAAAGCTTTATAATATGTAGCGGCAACTAAAGTTGGCAAGTCATCTGTTTGCAAAATTTTTTACGAAGAGGGTCTTTATTCGTCTTTATACCATTTTTTACGTCAAAAATATGAAAAAAGTATTGTTTTTATTAAGCTGTTGGCAAGTAACAAAGAAAGCGGGCAAGTCTCGATGATTAGGCAACCCGCTTGTCACTAAATAAAGACTGAGTAATACGCTTTTATTTCAGAACTAACACTGTTATACACAGAATAAAGCATACAGCTTTTCATAAATTAAATAAAAGCTACTTTTAAATATACTTTTGTCCATTTTATTTTTGTTTTATTTTGTTAATAGGGTTTGCGATAAAGAAGCCGCAAGCAATTCTTTAAAATTGCCACTTAAACGTAAGCTTGATCGGGTATCTCTTTACACCGGAGTTGCCGTATCAACTGTACGAAAAATTAATAAAGAAGATAAGGAACGGTTGAAAATAACCCCAATCAAATGTTATCCAGTCCTAAAAAAAACGACGGCGTCTTTCTCTTGTCGAGAAGAATAAAAATTTTGATTTTCAAGTGATAAGACATATGATAAATAGGTTTTATCTTAAATTGAAAGTTGTCCCGACAAGTAGAAAATTGTTGCAAAAATTGCGAGAAGATTTAAATTTTTTATATTCTAGGGAAACACTTAGGACGTTACTAATATCAAACGGTTTTGTTTTGGCGTAAATTTCAAAATAAAAAAATAATGGAGCGTCCTAATATATTACATTGGAGGTACAAATATATACATGAAATACGAAAATATCGCCAAGAAGGCGAAATATTATTTATTTGGACGAGACATGGGTAGATAATGATTTAACATTATAGTAATAGTAATGCTTACTTAGTAAGTTTTTATTTTATAAATTTCTTTGTCACTTATCAAAAATTGCAATGATAATACTACAGGGAACGTAGAACGACGTTTCCTCATTTTGAATTATTACCAAAAATTAAAAATACCGCCTATCTTAGAGGTAAACAAATAAAAAAAAACGATTAGATGATGACGTTTTTCTGCATTTTTAACTTTTCATGAAATATTTTGTGAAATTGTTACTGATGGTCTTTAAATGCCTTTATTTTTGGTGACGATCATACATTTAAAATATATTTTAAATAAAACATAAATGTATACTGTACACATTATTTCATTTAAACAAATTACAAAATATTCCTGAACTTTTAGAAAATCCGCACGCCGCTGTGCTTTTTATGAATGAAGTACGCCATGTTTGGTTTACAACTTCCTTCCCCTTACCGACGCCGTACTGTCACAGATACGGTTGTCAGACTATAGGTTATTTCGGAAGTCATGGCGCAGTCAGATATCTGTTTACGATAAACTTACTCCAAAGATTTCAGTAGCAGCCAGTTTTAATTATGACATTCGTCTCAGATCATATAATATTACAAAATGAGCCACTGATTTTGACCCTGATATTTTTCCCAGCTCATGTAAAAATATGACGAGTTTAAGATTCTAAATTAAAGAAACTGTAAATGTCAAGACTAATTCGAAAAAACGTGACTTAGCTTTAACTTTATGATTAAATATTATATTCCTATACGAATAGAATATATTAAATTAGGTACCAATATAAGAAATAAACAGTTAAGTTAAAATATTTGAAAAAAATGTTAAATGCTGTTTGCTTAACTAGCATTAAAGAAAAATGTTGTTTATCTACTATGATGACTAATAAAAATAAATTTAGTATGATTGGAAAAGAATGTCGTACCAGACCTTGAGGTAACATATTAACCAATATTTTAAAGTTATTATTTGCGTTTCGTATAAATATTGCACATAATCTATATAGTACAGTCAATTTGTCGATTTTTGAGGGAAAAATTTCAGAAAGTGATTATATTTTAAGGGATTGCTTGGGTACCCACCGATATGTCAAAACCAAGTTTTCGTATTGTTTTGAGTTGCGGAAGGAGGTGATAACTCAACATTTTTTTGGATCGCGTTTATTTCGCAAACGGTGCGTCTGACAAAAAAATTTACTGAACAAAAAGTGTAGAGCGCATCGAAATCTACAATTCATCTTATTGTGTCGATGGTGTAAGATGTAAAATATAGACAGTAGGTGGCGCTGAAGGTACCAAAAAATCATTTTTTCGATTTTTCACCAATATTTTTTGTTCTTAATGTCGCTAAAATTTAAAAGTTGTAGATCATGAAATTTGCTACAATTTCGGTCCAACCACCTTTTTTTGAAATTAAAAAATATTTAAATGAATCAACAAAAATCGTAAAACTTGGTACGAAGCATCCGAAAGAAGCAAAAAGCAGAATAGCTTACCTCAATAACCTGTCCAATATACTGAAAACGGTGAAGGGAATTTTTTTTAATGTATGCATCTCGCAAGGAGTAAGTTTGTCAAAAAATGTTTCTAAACGAAGAATGCAGGGCGTATCAAAATTTATTATCAATCGTATCGGTTCAATGATGCTTTTATGAAAAATGTGGACAGCAGGTGGCGCTGAAGGCACCAAAAATTTTTTTATCCGCTTTTTCACCATTTTTTTCACGGATTAAACATGATTTTATCAACGTCGAACGTGCCCTCTTACCCACGACATATTTATCGTCAACGACAATTTGTTTACAAACAAAACAAACACTCATTTTCGTAGAGAGATTTTAACGTTTGTAACATTCTACACTCGACTGTGGTGGTCGAGACCCGAATCCCGCTAGGCTTTAAGCCGGAGTCTCATGCATCCGATTTCCGACGATCCGATCATCCGAAAGTATTTTGATTGGTCAGAACATTGTGCGCCACAAGGTTCTGACCAATCAAAATACTTTCGGATGATCGGATCGTCGGAAATCGGATGCATGAGACTCCGGCTTTAGAAAAAAGGTGGTTAGACCGAAATTGTAGCGAATTTCATGATCTACAAGTTCTAAATTTTAGCGACAGCAAAAAAAATAATAAAAAAATTTGTCGGTGAAAAATCAAAAAAATTATTTTTTGGTACCTTCAGCGCCACCTACTGTCTATATTTTACATCCTACACCATCGACTTAAAAAATTGAATTGTAGATTTTGATGCGCCCTACATTTTTGTAAAGTAAAATGTTTTGTCAGACGCACCGCTTGCGAGATAAACGCGATCCAACAAAAAAATTAGTTTTCACTCCCTTCCGCAACTCAAAACAATACGAAAACTTGGTTTTGGCATATCGGTGGGTACCCAAGCAATCCCTCAAAATATGATCACTTTCTGAAATTTTTTCCGCAAAAGCCATTTTTTTGCGACAGATTGACTGTATCAATAGCTTTTAAAAACACGCTTTTAATAACTTAGAGTTATCTATACGGATTTTGTATTTATAAATTGCTTTTTTAAGAAATAGATAAAAGTTTTTTACCACGCTTTTATTAGCTTATAAGTGTCATTGTATTTATCTATGTATCTATGTAACAGAATCTTTTAACCTAATTTTCACCAATTTCAAAAAGTCTGATTAACGTGAAGATTTGTATAGGGGTCAAGAGCTGATGACAATACAATTATTTTATAACTTTTTTCTAATGTTCTGACTAAAATAACCGAAATAAAAACAAAAACACTTTGTCAAAATGACAAACTAGCACAAAACGCTTTCTACAAGAATACAAGCTACTAACAACAAAAGCATTATTTTTGAAGAAAGGGTTTTTCACTGACTGACACATCATGCTGGCTTATCTATGGGGTTTTCCTTTCCTTAAATTTATTGACAAATACAAGATAAACTAAACATCGAGGTTCTTGATTGAGACTACTTTTAATGTAGTTTTGGAAATAAAAAATAAGAAAATAAATTATAGTTTAAAAAAACTAAAAAAACACTCTTTTAAAGCAAACGGAACTAAAAAGTAGAAAATAACACACCCACAAAAAAAGTGGTGTGCTGGGGGTCGGACTAGAAGTATTTTCTGGCGTATTTTTTTCCGCTGACCACGAATTTCAAGTCAAGCAGCAAAAAATAGAGATAGGGCGTAATCTCAAATATTAACGATTTTTTTTTTAATTTAAAACGTCAATATCTTAAAAACTATAACAGATACACATAACTTAATATCGGATGGTGCGTCGCCGAGCGGAACATAGGAAATCCCATGTAAATTTTAAGGGGGTTAATTATTGGCTCCCCTGTACATTTTATAGACACAATGTAAGATAACTTTTTAAAGAGACCAATCTGACAAACCCTAGTGAAAAGTTTCAAAAAATTTTAATAAGCGAATCTTGAATTATTTAATTAAATGTAATTGCAAATTAATAAATTTTCGGTTCAGGTAAAACCAAACACACCAGCCACCAGCAAATAATTTATTATAAGGCTTTGTCAAATCTGAAGTACAGCGGGATACAGGGGGTGTTTTCATTACATTCAAAGTAAAAGACACAGTAACATTATTTTTTTATGAAACCTTTTATTTAATGTAACAATTAAGTTTAACTAATAACAACTATTACTATCGATAATTAAAAAAATAATTATCTTATACTAGAATTTAATTAAAAATTAAATCTGAAATATTTTCAATGTAATTTCCCATCAAGCCTATCTGGTCCATTTCAACCATTAAACGTATTTTCAGTAAATTCAAGTCCAAAGCCATCGCAATACATAATTGTAAATGTTTAACTTAGAAGATCGAAAATAGGTCCGAAAAAAGAGAGAACTGAACTCCTAATATTTTACCAGGTGTGGAATAATAAAATGAAATAAAATACAATAACTTTTTAAAAATAATAGAGAATAACATAAAAACATTAATTAATTAAATGTTCAAACAACCCCCGATTAACAGCTAAACAATATCCCAACCGATCATAAAATTCATTTCTAACGTTGCTTAGTTGATATTGCGAAATTTTATTACATTCTAACGAAATAGCGTTTTGTAGCTGGTTTAAATTCCTAAATTTTACACTTTTATAAATTACACTTTTTAAGTGACCCCGCAGAAAGAAGTCATTCGGTGAAAGATCAGGTGACCTGGCTGGACAAAGTATCCGGTACCGTGGACCAATAATATTGCCGTTAAAAGCATTTTCTAGGTTCCTTTCTAACCATACGTGCATTATGGGCGGGGCAACCATCCATTTGGTACCAGATCATTTTATCTTCCCGAACAACTTCTCCCAAGGCGGCTCCAATTTGATTTTGAAATAAATCCAAATAGGTTTGTGCTGTCAGGTTAGAGTCCATAAAAAAGGGTACAATGAAATAGTGTCCGATAATTCCCACGACTACATTTGTTTTTGGGGATATTGTGTCCGAGTATAAACAAAGCGATGTTAATTTTCTTGGCTCCAATACCAGCAATTCTAAAAATTTGGTTTATTGTTGAGGGTAAAAATATTTCTTAAAAAATTCCTATCGTTATTTGCTCTTTCCATTATTTCAAAACAAAATGTCATTCTTCGCTCTTCATCTCCTTCCTGCAGCTCTTGATGTTTTTTGAATTTATACGAATAATATTTGTGTTTTTTCAAAGTGCGCAATACCGTTGTGTGATGTTTATTTGCCTCTTGCACAAGAGCCCTCGTACTAACCATTTTGTTTTCCTACACACTCAGTAGAATATTACGATCTCTGTTTTTTCTTTCTTTAGCTCTATTTTCGATATCCTGAGTTGAACATTTACAATTATTTATTACGGTATTTTTGGACTCGAACTTACTGAAAATACGTTTAACAGTTGAAATGGACGTAATGGGCTTGTGGGGAAATAAACTGAAAACATTTCAGATACTGCTCTAAAACTGTTTCCCGCATAATGCCACTTAATTATGGATACTTTATCGTCGATTAAATAATTCATGTTTTTTTTTTTAAATACCGACTGTCACTGATTTATTGACACTTTTCCTTATGTCAGGGACAATATTCATTTTACTGGTGTCTGTTTGGTTTTACCTGAACCTAAAATTTGGTAATTTTGCAATTACATTTAATTGAATAATTTAAGATTCGCTTATTAAAATTCTTTGAAACTTGGCACAAGGGCTTGTCAGATTAGTCTCTTCAAAAAGTTATCCCACATTTTTTTTGTAAAATGTACAGGGAGCCAATAATTGACTCCCTTAAAATTTACATGGGATTTCCTATGTTTCGCTCGGCGACGCAGCACCCGGTACCTATAACGTAAAGGTCTTTTTATAAGACCTGTAATTTAAGTTATAATATAACCTATTTGTCTAAATGCAATATTTTTCGAGTTAAAATCAAAAAATCGAATTTTCAGGATTATTTCAAGGTATATCTCTGCAAACTTTTAGTCATTTGGGATTAAGCGTGCATTTACGCTACACTTTAGGGGTCGGGCGAAAGGACGCGGAGACGGTGGGCGGAGACTAACAAACTCCCACTACCACAATTTTCGTATAGCCGCATTAAAAATATTGTATTTTATTTAGGTACTTCCAAATTCGGTGAATCGATGCGATGCTGTTTCCGATTGCAAGCCTACAGGAGATAACGTTTTTCGGTAACTATTTTTCACTTAAATTACATAAATTATACACCTTTTAAAGGTAAGGAAATAATCTATGCCTCTGCTGAAACGGATTTTTAAAATATGAGTCGAGTTAAGAGAAAATAGTATCTAAACATAACCGATTTTGGGGTGACTTTCACTCAAGGAAATACTAAAAACTAAATTCAAATTTAAAAAACTACTACAGCAGAAGCCTAAATTTAAGTGTTGGCTTTCATATAGTTTTTGAAAAGTATCGATAACTTATACCGTTTTTGAGAAAAACATTATGCCCCGAACCCCAAATTGGATCCAATTTTCACGGCGCGAATGGACTCTTAAAATGAATAATTTATTATAGAAAAAAAAACTAAAATCACTTTTATAAAAAGAAAACCTATTTTGGACGAAATTTTTTTGTCAAAATTACATTTTCGTTTAAATCTCCTTTATTTTTAATTTGTCTTATCAAAAATGTTTACATATAACTTTTTATATAGATAATTTTAAAAGCTCTCTTTTTTGTTCCATGATATTTTTTGTATTTCTTATAGTTTATATAGTCGTAGTCAAACATTCCGTGGTAGCAGGTTTTTGCCGGTAAATGTACCGTGTCGGTTTTTGGGTTTGTCTCGATTTTTTGCTGTTTGACCCCTAATTTTGACTTTAGATTCGTGTTCGGTGAAAAAAATACGCCAGAAAATCATAGTCCGACCCCCAGCATACACCACTTTTTTTTGTGGACTTGTGTAATCAATTACAGTAAAAAGCTTAGGGTGCAATTGACTATATTTTCATAATAACTCTCATTTTTTTAATAGCTACCAATAAAGTAATTGTGACATTTAATATCAAACACCCCACGCTTTTTTACTATAACCAATCTATAACTGAATTATTTTGTTAATAACCATTTTTTTAAATCTTATTTTAAATTAATTAGTTATATCATAGTTCACTGTAACACAAACTCCTTATGCTTAAAAATTATTTTCTAGTTTTTAGTTTGGTTTGCTATTAAAGCGTGTTTTTTAGTTTTTTAAAACTATAATTTATTAATGAATTAGATTTTAACTGTTAAGAGCATTTATGAATTAGAAGGCGTTATAAATCTAAGGCGCACTTAATTTAATTTGTTAAAAATAAAAGGAAATTTAAAAAAGATAACAAACAAATATTAAATAAATACAATAAACAAGAATCCCAAACCCCATCTTTTGACAATTTTTTTTGAAACTAACCAACTCAGAAATTAAACATATTTTATATGCAGACGCTTCGAAAGATGATAATGGCGAAAGCTCCTCAGTTACCACAATAAACACAACCGTTTCCAGCCACGTACTTCCCAATTACTGCAGTATTCATACTGGAGAATTATTCGGAATACTTCCAGCACCCAAATCGATTACTGTATACACTGACTTAAGCGGAGCCAAAATACTGATAAAAATACTGATCGTCTGAGTGCAAGAGCATCAGTATTTTACCAGTATTTCAAGCGCAGCCAAGGAAGTAACGTCGCCCGTGGCATCGTCCGTGGGCTCACTCGGCTCTGATGGCGAGTCCGAACAAGAAGAAACCAAAAAAGATCCATATTAAAAAGATTTATCGAGGCATATAGGTCAATTCCCACGCTGTCGAACACTACAATGAAATAATCTTCTGAATCCGTAACCTTAATGTAATGTAACAAATTTAAATGTGTATTTTGTTTTTTTTTTATTATTTAAACTTGCACAATATAATATTATTGCAATGTAAGCCTTTTCTTTCTTATCCATTCTTTTAAAATAAAAAAAATGGCGCTTTAGAAGCTATAAATCTATAAATACTGATATAAATATTGATTGTGTGAGGTGAATTTTAAATACTGATAAAATACTGTCAATAATGAATACTCTATTAGTAACATACACACCAAACATCCACTGCCAAAGATGCCTTGGCATTGAACTTAGTAATTAAAAAAATTCAGCTTAAAAACGATCTTAAAAGCAAGCAAATGCCAAAACCTTTGGAATCAGTCAAACACTAAATTTCATACAATTCAGTCTACAATCACCCCATTTGATATGCCATCCATGAAGAAAAAACACCAAATAATACTGCGAAGATTAAGAATGGGACACACCAGCAAAACACAAAGTTATTTAATGAAATCAGGTAACCCTCCTATTTGTGACTTCTGCAACAGGACACTCACGTACAGCAAATCCTCTCAGAATGCCCACAACTCAATGAGTTTTGCCTCAAACACAAGCTCAGTAGAGACTTCAAATCAGACAGACAAGTGTAAAAAAGTTATAGCTTTTTTAAAGGACATTAATATGTACTGTCATATTTAGTTTAGTTATAAACTAACATAGAATATTCTCTATCCTTAAAGTGAACTATATTCAATTGTCAATTGATTTCTTGAAATTTTTATTGTTATTGTGCCATAGCAGTCAAGGCACGTTAAGTCTAAATAAAAAATACAATGTTCTCCAGACTTCATAATTTAGACATAAGAAATTTAACAATTATTATCTAAGAATAGGTTATTGTCAGAATTTATCAAAATAATAAATATATTGTTACTATCCCAAGGTTTTCTAATAGTGATAATTATTATTTTACAGCACTTCTTAACAACTATGAGTAAGTGCTTTATAGGTGAGATATTGTGAAATAAAAATATTTCTATAAATACGTACTTGTGTATCTTACAAAATCTTAGCAGGAATGTCGGTGGATGGAATCTGAAGAATGTCTTATGATATGTATGGTAGATAAGCATTTGTGTATATACGAGTTTAAGTTTGAAATGTGCAATAAATTTGTTAAACGAGTTCTGGAAAAAAATATACGTGGGCATAATACCGGGTGTTTTAAATTTAAATTTAACGTTGGGATCTCGGGAAGTGTATGAGATGCAGTGTCGCCTAATAATTGTCAAAGCTGTACAGTTAAATACTTGCACAACAATATTCGATAGACATATTTAAATTTATTCAAACTTTAAAATGTAATAAGTGTTAGTGTTTTTACTGGTTTAATGTTATGGAATTTAGAGATTTATCTAGATTTCTTGAATTTTTTTGTAAGCCACCACGTAGGATAAATTGTGAAAAAATTATTTTAAAAATTTTAGTTATATTCTGGATATTTTCGATAAGGTTTCGGATATTTGTAAATTTCAATAATACCTGTTGTTAAGTATTGCTATGGTATCTCTTTTAGTTTTTATATTGCCTATAAATTTATATTTGAAATATCATGCACACATATAAAACAAGACAAATTGAAATGTAACAAAGCAGAACCCGCATTTAAGAAGTTTTGGCCTCCTTATTTTCTCCCATTTGAATTTATTTATAGTTTTGTCAAATTAAAATTCCTAATTTAAACTAGTCTTTAAGTTATTCGTCAGACATACAAGAAGGGCCTACTTCGATGCAGGTCCCACTGTATACAGTTGTGCAGAGTCGATTGACCCTTACGAACTTGCAGGGCATCTGAAAAATAAATTTAAAAAAATCTTTTTAGAATCTAAAAACTTATTAACGTTTCGGACACTTTGTTGCAAATTACAGTTTAATTTGTTATTACGGGTACACTTATTATTTTGAAAAATAAGAATGTTTGTGAGTTATTGATTTTAACGTTTGATGAAAATACCTTAGCTTTGGGCAAGAACAACTAAATAATTTAAATTAACTGATATTAAGGGTTTACAGTTATCTTTATTTAATAATATAAAGACGTATTTTAATTTCAGTTCGCTATAATAATATGATTAATGATTATTATAAAATGTATGTTTACATATTTGTGATTGGTGGAATTCTGTGTCTTTTATATACTTATATATGATGAACTTTACCAGAAAAGTCCATCATACATCATATGGATTCTTTATTATTATAAGCTTTGTTTAAAATTTGACTTTGGTGCCAATTTCTGCTTTGATTAATATGAAAATTAAACAAAGAAGTAGCGATTCGCATAGACAAAATTTTTTTTTATCAAAAAACAAATCCAAAAGTAGGGGTATTTCTAAAAATATTGAAAAAAGTTACTACAAGTAGTCTTTATAAATACAATTTTTTGGCCGTATACAATGTTTCAGATGCAAATATACTCGTAAGATAATTTTGATTCTTTGCCTACCTTATCAAAAATACACACATCAAAATGGTGTAGGGGACTAGGGACAAAAACTCATACTTGTAAACAAAATAATTTTTAGACCTGAGATTGGTATGTAAGGATTCATAGCCTAATATTGGGGTTTAATGTTTTGCTCTAGTTGTTGTTGCTAAAATTCCCAACAGAATGTTTTTTCTCATTTGTTCATAGAATAAAAATTTATTTGCACCAGTCTGTTCAGCGTTTTTAAAACTGTGATAAGTTGTGACATCACAAAGACATCATCTTGACCGTGAAACTCAATTTAGAGCCAGAGGGATGATAGAGGGCGGTCGGAATATAAAGGACGTGGCTGACGCAGTAAACTCAACCAGAAGTACCATTGGTCGTTTGTGGCAACGTTATAGGGAAACTAGTGAAGTGATCTTGGTCCTAGAAGGGCAAATGAGCCTGTACATGACAGATTTATCCGGATTCAAGGACTTCGGAATCCAAATCTAACAGCTACTCAATTAAGAAATAAACTGTTAGAAACAGACTGCATCAAGATGGACTTTATGCCCGCCGTCCTGTTAGAGATCCTGTATTAACACGTGGGAATCTCGGAAGGATATTAAAATGGGCAGAAGATTACCTTAATTGGAAGGAACAAGATTGGGCTCGTGTGCTCTTCACTAACGAATCTCGGTTTGGTTTGAGGCCAGATTCTAGAAGAATAAGGGTGTGGAGACGACTAGGAAACGCTGCTTGCTTAGAAACTATTCATGAAGTGGATCGATACCAGGGCGGCACAATTATGGTTTGGGCTGGAGTGGGTATTGGCCGACGAACTGATCTCGTTTTTGTCGAGGTCTTTCTAACAGCAAATGCATATCGTGACACAATTCTTCAACCTATTGTTTTTCCTCAGGCAGCGCCATTCGGGACGTTCTAATTAGGGTTGTAACGGAACTCCGCCTCCGAGAACGGTAAGACATTTTCTGGATCAGCACAATATTACTCTATTGCCGTGGCCTGCCCAATCCCCTGACTTGAATCCAATAGAGCACGTATGGGATAAAAAGATGTGTTATGAATCGTGCAACGGTGTTCCAAATAAAAGCGGAGCTGGAAAATTGTTTAATTCAGGAGTGGCAACAAATTGACCAAAACCAGATAGACAATTTTATCAGGAGTATGCGTGGGCGATTCCGAGCTGTTGTGAACAATAGAGGTGGTCATACATTGTATTAGATTTTATGTCTTATCTGTTTATTTCTTATTTTCTTTTTGGACACTCTGTATAAAATAGATTCTTGTAATTGAATATTTTAATTTTTGGACATTTTCGTTTTATTTTACAATTCTACTCTACTACATAAACAGCTCATAGAAAACAAAATTTTAACTTTGTTCCCTAGACCATTTTGATGTGTGTAGATATTTAGTAAAGGTACCTTATACAGGGGCAAAAACAAATATGTTTTGCAGCACATGTGATCAAATTTATTAAAATTGGGCTATTAAGCCTAATTTGAATTTTGTACACATTTAATATGGTGCGATTTTAAAGAAAATGTGTCTAAAATAAAACATTGTCAAAACTAAGAAGTTTTATGTAGTTTGCGTTAAGTCTTATTTTGCAACAGTGGTGCAATTTACAAAAAAATGGGCAAAAAATCCAAATTACCTTTTACATCTGAAATTTTGCATATGGGCTAAAAATTACATTTAGAAAAACTTGTTCCAATAACTTTTTTCGGTACATTCGGTACATATACCATGGAGCCTGGACCGAAGTAGTCCTCTTTTGCATGTCTGACGAGTAATCCAAAAAGTATTTTGTAATACACTTTTAAATTTGCTAAAGATAAATATTTTAACTTAAAAAATTCTGGTACCTAAAAATATTTTCTTTTTCAGATATATCCAAATATGTGATGTGCAAAACAGTGCCAGTTAAAGTGCATTTTACGTAAAAGGAGTGATTTATTTTGAAAAAAATGGATTGGAATCCAGGTGATCTGATCTGGTTTGATCCGGGACTCGGGCATAGCATTCCCGGAGAAATTTTAGAGTGTCATAGAAGTGCTAATGTTTTAACTGTTCAAGCTGTTATCAATGGAAAGGTAAATTTTTATATTGATTAATAGACTAAGAAGATCAGAACTAGCCTGAGAATAAAGTTAACATCTTTTTTCCCAAAAGTAAAGTTTTAATAACCAGAAACAACTGCATACTTATTTTTATTAAAATATCTGGTTTTAATTTTATTTTATTACCTTTTGGTTTAGGTGAATGAGTTCATTAAAATATGTAATACCATTAAAATAACACAGTTAAACATTTTTTCTTTTACATATATGCCAGGATATGCAAAAAATAGTGACTCCTGAAAGAAAATCACAAAAATACCCGAGCCACGGAAAAAAAGTTTGAAAAAACATTTCATTTCTAAAGAAAGAATCTGAAAGAATGTCGAAATATGCTTTCGTGGCTGCTATTACCCCTTTTTTCGATAAAAATGGCTTTTCTTGCATAACTTTATGTGAATGTAAAAACAGCCAATAGTCAAGGGGAGCTAAATCTTGAATGTTGCAACACTTCGTGCTTTAATTTACTGATTTTCGCCATGGCTTTTGAAGCTGTGTTCGTGGGTATGTTTTCTTACTGATAAATGTTTTCTTTTTGTGTAAGCCAGATCTTTTTTTACAATTTTTTACAGCCAACTGGAGTACAAAGTTACAATAATAATTTTAGTTTATTGTTTTACTAGTTTAAAGGTAACCCACAAACATCACAAAGGTTTTATGCTTATACTTTCTTGCCCGATTTCTGGAGCCTAACTTAGTCTGGGCGAGAAGTGTGTTTCCTGTTAAAATAGTTAAAAGGCTTCCAAAAATATGAGCGATAACTCATTCAACGCGGAATGTAAATCTGAGAAAGGCTTTTCGAGGATTTTTTTTGCCAATAAAAATTGCAATTGTTAATAACAAACAACAAAAAAGCTATTTTGATTTTTAATAATAACTTAAAAACCACCAAAAAGGATCATTGAAGAAAAGGAAATTTCCGATAAAAAAGTCTTAACTCTTGGAGTTCTACTTCAATATTTTAATTTAACGCTGAAAATGGGCCTTTGCGCGAAATTTTTGGCTGAGCGCTCGGCGTCAAAACCAAGTACGTCACACTGAATATTGATTAGGGTATTAAATAATAATTGATTTTTTTTTAATAATGGTTTATTTAGAACACTTTAAAGAATTTATTTCCGTTAAAAATTTAACTTAAATTTAGTTTTTTTTGAACAAGTAAGTCAATTAACAAAATTAATTTAAACTTTTGTTCTCATTATACATTAAAAATAAATGCTTAAATAATTACCCCATTCTTTGCTTCGTGAAGCCTTTCCTATATATACACTTAACAAAACAACGCCATAAAAGTTTCAAAATTGTAATTATTTGTTTATAATAATCTTATAAATTTGACAAAAAATTAAAAATGAGAGTAATATTGTCAAAGTTATAAAATAATTATAAATAAAGCAATAACATTTTTTAAACTTTTATAGCGTGATCTTGTTAGGTATATATATATATATATATATATATATATATATATATATATATATATATATATATATATATATATATATATATATATATATATATATATATATATATATATAATATATATATATATATATATATATATATATATATATATATATATATATATATATATATATATATATATATATATAATATATAATAAATATATATATATATATATATATATATATATATATATATATATATATATATATATATATATATATATATATATATATATATATATATATATATATATATATATATATATATATATATATATAAAAGAAGGGCTCCATGACGCAAAAAACTTATATAGTTTATTTCAGCTAAGATTTGAATTTAAAGCCGTTACTTCTGTCATAAATGCCAACCGTTTTTTTAGTTTCTCAAAATATAAAAGTTACCAGACCAGAAAAGAAACCGGCAATTAAAAATAAATAATCTAAAACACGATTATATCTGCCTCTTTTTTCAATACACGTGAACTGTTAAAGAACGATATAAACCATTAGTTAGTTTACTTGTACTGTTCACTTAAACGGGGCCGGATTGTTCGGATTTTTATTTTCTGTTTCAGATGTTGACGTGTTAACAGCTGATGCTAATTTTGCTTCATTCTTTGGAATATTTAGCCTGTTTAGTGCTTTTTTGATAGTTTGCGTGTTATTTAGTGTTTCTTGATTATTTATATATAGTGTTAACCATTATACATGGTATTGAACTTGATTTTATTTAACAGAAATTATTTATTTCTGAAAAAGTAAGTAATATTTATCAACATGTAGAAACAGTTTTATTAATTTTATTCTTTATATTTTTAGGAATCAGTAATGGATGATCATGATTACTGTATCCCCTGTACTTCCAAAGGGAGTGTTGATGGGAAATTGGTAATTTTAAATAACATCTTAAATTTAAATTTATGAGCTGCGGTACAGTGGAAGGTAGAGTACTGCTAGATTAATCACTATGTTAATAATTGCAAACCATTTTGCTGCTTGAGTGTTATATTAAAGGTACTGTTTTGTAGTTTAAACATTAATATGGGTATTTTTTTAGGAATCATCATATAATCTTCTACATGGTAACAAATTGGCCCAAGAAAAGGGTTGCTGATTGGTTCACAGCAAACCAGCTAAGCTTAAATGAGGCAAAAACAGAGCATATGTTTTTTACATTGAAGCATATAAGGCATATAAACACGCTTGAATTGGTACGTTTTTTGGACCTCCACATCGATTGGGGTCATGCTCCAAATAGTAAGCATATTTTTAGTTTACAGCGAAGAGCTATACGATTACAAGCCACTTTTTATGGAATTAAACATACTTACTTTTCCTTGCTTATATATTTTACATTGTTTACTTTACACAAAAGACAATAACACAAACTACACAACACATGAAGGCACGCATTTCCATCTAACGAGAAATAGGAAAGATATATATTCCAAATATCACAGAATGAATAAAATTAGGACAGGCATATCATACTATGGTTCTAAATTATTTAATTTCTTGCCACTTTCTATAACTCAGCTACCTTCCAAAAAATTTAAATTTGTAGTAAAAATTCACTAGAGGAATATTACAAAAACAATTTTAGTGACATGATTGTCTAATAAAGTTTTATGGGTCCATGTATAATCTCCTTCTATTGACTGCAGTTTTAAATTGGGATTTTTAAATGATTTACTATGTATACTCAAACCTTTAAACGTGTGTAAGCCCGATTGGGTGTCTAACATTAATAAACTTTTTGTCTTTGTCTTTGATAAAAAATAAACCATATTATACTTAGTCACACTTTGTATTTAATTTTACATCTAACCTGTCTCTTCCTTCCCCCCACCTACCCAGGCACACTTTTCTTTAATGTCCTTACTTTACAGGTGGCAACCCTAGCTGCTTGGGTTGGTGCGTTAAATCTATTTCTGGGGTTTAGGCTACTCCAATATTGGCCTAAAAATAACTTAAGACTATAAGAAGGCGGAAAAGCTATACTTTAGCCGCAGAGTCAAAACAATTTTATTCATAATAATTGGTGTAACACCATTTTTTCTTTAAGCAAAGAACAACATAATGTCGACTATGTAATAAAAAATGTGGACGTGACAAGAGATTTTAATCAAGTAAACCTTAATCCGACCCTGAACAAAGAAAATATCTAGTAACTAGAAATGACACATCATGATATAATTATAACGGCTTTAAATTCAAATCTTACTAAAAACTATCGACAATTATTTAACATTTTTTTTAATGTACAATAAAGGCGAATGTTCAAAACAATCTTGTTAATTAACAATTATCTAACTTGTTAAAAAATTATAAAATAACTTAAAATTTTTAACGGAAATAAATTCTCCAAAGTATTTTAAATATACTATAATTTTTTAAAAATTTTTAATAAATATTTTATACCCTAAAAAATATTAAGTGTGACGTACTCGGTTTTGACGTATTTATGCAAGCCTTGTTAATTTACACCTTATATACAATAAAATTGATTAATTTTCCTAGAAAGTACATACCCAACTAATCTATATTAAACTCCTACAGAACCTAGAAACAGTATGATTAATTTAAAAAAAAAAATAACATCAAAGAAAAATATTTTTTTAATTTAAAAATATACCTAACACACTCCTAATATTTATAGACAAAGGTTTCACATGACACACATAAACACAAATAATTTATTATACAAAATTTTATTCATATAACTTTATGGTTAAATAAGACCTTTAATGTGACAGTAATTTCAGTATTATGAAACAAAATTTACCATAAAAAATGTGTGAATATTATAAAAAAAATAAATTATCTGGTTGACCTAACTTAGCTTGCTTCACTGATTTTTGTCTGTGGGGAAAGTTGATGAATGGCAAGTACAGTAAAAATAATTACGTGCTATTTTTGTTTAGTAATTGGTTTATGTAAGCTACCTTCTTAAATATTTTAATAATTTTTTGTTTAAATTTTCAAGCTTTTAATTAACTACTTATATAAAAAGTCGTCAGGAGTAATGGGTGACTGTCTTTTGAGCTTTTATTATTTTAATTTATTTAAAAATAACGTTTCACTGTAAGTATCTACAGTCGTCCTCAGGTGAATACTAGGGGGTGACTTCGATGGACTCGATCATACGTTGAGAGCATGGAAGTTTATGTTTCCTTGAAAGTGTTAGACGATGTTATGGTTTCAATAACACTAAAATCTTGGACTTCCATTGTCTTTATTTGTTATTTATTACACAATGTTTCGGTTAGTGATGTATCTTCAACCGTTTTCAAGTGATAACTAAAAACTAACAACTCAACATGACCAAATATATATGAAAATTCCATATATTAAAGGAACTTCGGAAAAGATCCGCAAGATCGCGAATAAGTATAATATTTAAATGGCATTTAAATCACAAACTACTCTAACAAGTATTCTTGCTAAGACAAGACCAGACAACAAAGTTTCAAATAATGACTGTATCTACCAAATTCCCTGTGAATGTGGTGAGGTATACATCGGAGAAACAAAAAGACCACTTGAAGTTAGAGTCAAAGGACACAACAAACATACGGAACGAGGTGAAACGTCGTAGTCAGGGATGGCCGAACACGTTTGGTCAAAACAACACTGCATACAATGGTCGGAGGCAAAAACTATTTATAAAGAAACCCACTGGAAGAAAAGAAAATTTATAGAAGCTGTAATAATTGTAAACAATCAAAATGTATTTAGCTACCCTAGTATCGATATTCCAAATATCTGGCAGCCGTTGCTGAACTGTGAAAAGTCGGTCAAGCTTCGATGAACAAGGGATATTATATAAGTTGTAGCTTTTCATGGGCGTATTCAGACCTGGGTCTAGGGGGCAGCATGAATGCTGACCTTGGTAGCCTTTGACGTAGGGACCTGGATCTGAAGTGACCGAGTATAATAGGGAGTTTATTCACACGAGACTTAAATATTTGGGGGAAAAGGAAAATCTTCTGCGGGTAGCTGGTTCCATAATCTGGACACTCTAGGAATGAGAGAATGAACAAAGTGGGAACTTCGGGGCCTTTCAAGTTGAACTGTTAAAGGATGCATAAAAGTGGCACTACATGTTTGTCTGTTGGGAGCTGCCAAAGGAGAAATTATACTGGCCAACTTTTCGGAGCAGAAGCCGTGAAAATACTATAAAAGAGGGAAAAATCCCCTACAGCTTGTCGGTGGGCAAGAGAAGAAAGCTTTTCTGTAAGTGTGGGATCATTGATAAGACTAACAGCTCTTCTCTGAATGGAGTCAAAAATGCTAAGTGTTGTAGGAGGCGCCAGTCCCCAGACGTGAGAACAATATTTTAAAGAGGGTCTGATCTGGGATACATACAGAGTATACAGATTAGAAGGAGAGAAATACTTTCTGGCTCGAAAAAGAATCCAAGCTTCGTTGAAGCTGCTGAGGCTATGGATGTAATGTGTTTGTGCCAGTTAAAGTTATTCTCAAAAGTAACACCCACAAAATTAAACGATTCTTTGTTCTGCAGAACTTGGCCGCTTATAAGTAACGGATGAGCATTGGCCGACTTTTTCCGCCATAGCGAACATGGCTGTGTTTTGAAGGCATTAAACTGGACAAGATTTTTGGCTCCCCAATCCAACATTACTTTAAGGCCTTGTGAAAGAGATATCTGCATTGATCCTCGCTTGCTTTTCAAATCAGAATTACAGGGTGGCTTAAGAAATTGAATATTAGAGTGGAGGGTACTATAGTCAACAAAACTATGGATAGAATTGGTTATGAAAGAGTGGAGTGCCAGTACTGAGCCCTGGGGCACCCCAGCATTAATTGTATAAGAGCTGGAAGTATGACCATCTACAATAACTAATATACGAAGATTAGAAATAAAACTGGAGAGTCAAGAACAAAGCTTAGGTGGAAGACCGTAGCGAGAAAGTTTTTAAGAAGCCCATCATGCTATACCTGATCAAAAGCTTTAGATATGTCAAGAGCAACAATCTGGGATTCACCAAGAAACTCAAGGGACTTGTTCCAGTTGTATGAGACAAAGGAAAGAAGATCAGCTGTGGATCTTCTGTGACGGAATCCATACTGTCTGTCATGTAAAGTTTTGTGTTTTTTCAAATCCTTCAGAATTTGAGAATTAATGACTTATTCCATTACTTTGCAAACAACAGAAAGAAGAGATACAGGTCTATAGTTAGAAGGGAGAGTTAAGATGGGTGCAAGCTCAGCGGCACATTTGTTCAAAACGATTGCTGGTATGCCATCCAGTCTAGACGATCTTTTGGTATTGAGAAAAAAAATGATACGCTTGATCTTTTTGACTTTAAAAATTATATCGGACATTTTATATGGGCAACTGTTGGAAGAGGAAGATTAACGGGAGGATCGAGAGTAGAATTTGCAGCAAATTGTTTGGCAAATTGTTCGGCTTTTCCTTCAGAGGTAGACAACAATTTTATCTTTAGAGATTGGGGGTGGAAAAGAATATGTGCAAAAGTTTTGACTATTGTTTTTGGCAAAGAACCAGAAGGATTTACTGCTATTCAAGCAAAAGAGGACTTTTTCTTTTATCTGATTGTTAAAATGGTCTTTGGCTTTTGAAATAGTTTGATGCTTGAATGCTAGCCTTGCGGTTTTCGGGACTTGGATTTTTAAGTCTGGCTTTGTCACAGAATTTAGAAAAGCATGGTTTGTAATTTGAAGGTTTGGAGTTCTGTTTGATATGCGGAATATAGATCTCAATGCCTATATTCCTCATATCAATGAATGAATTGTTTCGGTAAATTGTTTGCAAATTTTGGAGAGATAGTGAGTAAAAAAGCAGGTAGGATCCTAAGGGTAGGTGGCAAAGAAATCTATCAGACTGTCACAGTCCGCCGACTTATAGTGCAAGACAGTGCGTGGAGGTGTACATTTAGTTGCCTCCGAAATAAATTTTTTCTTAATTTTTATCAAGCTGTTAATATTTTTAGCGTGTATTTTTAACCAAAAATATTTTGAAATCCAGATTTGACAACTTTAAACCATTTTCACGCTTTTGATGTTTGAGCAAGGGGGGCAGTTGCCCCCCCTCCCTGACCCCCTTAAATACGCCCATGTAGCTTTTAAAAATAGTTTTTTAGTTATCACTTGAAAACTGTTGGAGATACTTCACTAACAGAAACGTTGTGTAACAAATAACAAATAAAGACAATGGAAGTCCGGGATTTTAGTGTTATGGAAGTTTATATTTGCTTAAAAGTGGTTTTCAGACATTCCTAATATCTAAACTGAGTTTGCTAAAACATTCAGGATTTATTTTTGCGTCATGAGTGTTTCTTTTTAAACTTTTTTCTCTATACTTTATTACATAATGTTCTTGGTCTTAAGGGTGGTCAGATACACCAAATTTTTCGGATTCTTTTCGTGTTGTACCAGCATTTTTTATTCTTATTTCAATTATTCTCATAGAAAATGGTATACTGAGTGACAAAGAAAGTTAAACATCTATCTTATGCTTACATGTATAGCAGGTAATAGTTAGTTAGTGATTAGGTGTTTAGCCAACTCGAATGATCATTATTTAAGTTAAATAATGTGTTCAATCCCTCGATTTCTTGTACAATCAATGACACGTCCGGCATTGATTTGATAAAGTGTTCTATATTCTTTTAGGGTTTTTTATTCTACCGTACTTTTAAGCCATATCTAAGTGGTGTTAGTTTTAACAATCTGCTCATACATGTATGATCAAATAGAGATCAGGCGATCTTCGGGATCATGGTAAGCGGTTAATTTGGTGTTAATCCGTTTGTCTCTGGCCATATTTATTAAAATGTGTTTTTTTATCGTTTTAAGATATGTACTGAAGGGGTGTCATGTTATCTATAATAAAAACTTTAGGTGTCCTTTGCCTATATCCAAGAGCACAATATACAGTTATACCCACGGTGTAATGGACATATCTCTCCATATCAAACTGTGGATTACGTCATTTCTACATTGCTTTCTTACAAGCGAGATTCATTACTAAAGATCACCAGGTTACATTCCCGATCCCATTAATTACTATCTCTGTACCCATTGCAGTCAATGGAAACACTTACACAAGATTGGCTTTTACAATGGGGACCCAAGTTGCAAAATGTGCGACGAGGAGGAAAAAACAGCCTACCATATCATGTGCGAATGTGAAGCATTGACTCACAAAAGACAGGCATTATTTGGGCAACCGGAAATGAGCCCACAGGAATAAATTCAACCACCCAGTCTCGGGGTTATACAGACTTGTAGAAAGAACAAGACTAACGAATAGATTGGTATAAAAGATAATGGGAGACTAGGCTGCGCTGCCTCCGGTAGTGAATCAAGACGGCTCCCAGGAAGAAGACGAAGAAGAAGAACCAAAAGTTATAGTCGGCGATCTAGCTATTTGACTTTGGCCTTCTTGGATTAATTCCTAATAACATGTACAAATAGTACGAAAAAATCGATCGGTTCTTAACAATTTCTTTAATTAACACACTTGCTTCACGTAAGCCCACAATTCCCCCCCTCAGTCACTTAATTGACATGACCAAGTCTTTGCTCTCGGGGTCTATTGTCTGCTAAAAAAATAACCTGTAAAACTAAATATTTAATTGTTAATCCACAAATGCAAGCAGTTGTAAATTGTTAGTTGAAAAGGTCCAAAAACTGCTTTAAAAGACCTTAAGATATAAGTCGTAGATAAGATAAAAAATTTAATAATTTTTTACTGGACTGAAAATAAATACTAGGTTAACCTTTGTTTATTATTTAGTATATAATAAATTTGTTTATTTTAGAGACCAAAACAAATGTGTTGCCTTAAATATAAAAAGCCTACATTATTCTATTTATTAAAATTATTTAAGTAAAACCGTTTTGTAATAATGTGGTCTCAAGTTTGGTTATAGTCCTGTCATGTCTTATTTAATTTAATTAGTCATCATCGTCAATTAAAAGCTGATAAATTCTCTTCCCAGTGACATAAGACTTAGTCGAAATCTTGGAGACATTTTTGGTTATAAAACATTATCCTATATTATTTTTTGTCTTGTTCGCAAAATAAATCTGAATAGAAAATAAGGTGTCTAATTATTCTGATTTTTCATTAAAAAAACTCTAAACAAAAATATTTTTATATAACAAATCTCAATTTTACTTACCCTTTTTACAAGAAGGGCCACATGAAACAAAAATACAGCGATTGTTAAATTATCCTGGCCGTTGCATAGTTGTAAATTTGCACGTAGCTACAAAGAAGTATAGCTTTGTCTGGACATCGTTCCCTTACAATAAAAGCGACTACTTCAGAAACAAATTCAGTCAACAAATTGCGCCTCCATTTATTGGAATACTTCAATAGTTCATATAGAATGTATTATTATATTTTTCCTTTCACTCCTGCAAATTAGCAGTATGGCATAGTATCAACAATGGTATCTTTTTAAATATTAACCTAAGCAAAAGATATTAACAATGGTTTAAAACTTGGTGACATTGACTTTCTTTTTGTTAAATTCAAGCTTTAGGTATTACTTTCATTAGTTGTATTTTATTTAAACCATGAAAGATATGGTGGATTAAGTTTCTTAATTATTATTATTATGACTAGGTTAGAAAAAAAATTAACAGGGTATAGAAGAAATATCACTCTTCTGTATTTTGAAATTCTTTGTAACGCGTGATATAAGTAGATTTTTTTTTGTTTTTTATATCCAATGTGCTGAATTTAAATATAAGCTCAGTTTAGACCTACCACCCATAAGTTTTTAGACCAGAATAGAAGAAAATAAAATAATAAGAAACCCAAATCATAGGCAGTATAGTAAATTTTCTTAATATACTTTATTTTTATAAAATAAAGTATAGTAATATTTTTGGTGTCCTTTTTTACACTATCGCTTTATCATCTGAGCAGTTTCATTATTCGTCTGACATTACAAGGATTTTTTAGCGACAAACCCCCCAAATGTTAGTTCTTTGGAGAGTTAAGAAATAAGTCGAAAAGATAAGATATAAACCAAATTTTTCATTCAATAAGATATTAGCTGTTTCCAAGTCAACCGTAACAAGTAAATCTTTTCCTCTATGATCTAAATATAATTGGACTAATTAATCCATTTGAAAATTAATTATTTAAGAAATCCGCAATCCAAATAGTTGTTAAACCATAGCAAAAAAAAACATCACAAGAACCAAAACAATAGAAAACCCGCGAGTCCTCCGTTATTTTAATTTGACACATGACATAACCATTATTAATGCTTTCCTCCTGACTAGTGGCGATAACGATGGATACTGGGTACAAAGTAATGACGTTGACACTGACGTCATAACACTGTTACCGCTTCTCGCCAAAATAAACCGGTATGTTAACTGTCCTAACAATTTTCAACGCGGTATGTCGCCAAAATTTGTTTTACATCTAAAATGTCAGGTATAAACTCTAACTGGGAATAAAGAGAATACAGCCTAAGTGACATATTGCAACCTATCGTCTTGTTATATTGGATAATTTCTCTAACTAGATCTGTATAGTTCTTTAATTTCTTGTTAGCTAAGAAGTTGCTACATACACTTTTGAAGGCAGTCCACACCCTATTTTTTTGCCGAAAGTGTAGATTTAAACATTTCGTGTTTTGAAACTTTTCGTATTTGCAGTCTAAATTCCTTGCTTTATTTACATGCGTCTCTAATAAAGAAAATCACTCCTTTCTCAACGTCAGGCCTCAACAAAGAATATATAAGCCCTAGTTTTATGGGCAAAGAAATTAAATAAATTTTCCGCTGTTCTACCAAATGATCGATATATACATTTTTGGTTCTAAGGTGGTTTTTCAGACCGGGCACATTTTTTTGACGAAACGACAATTATTTACCGACATAATGTTGGCCCATGGCAAAATGAATACAAGG